>CAUYPK010092426.1:0-45802 GCA_963574355.1 Loris lydekkerianus | reverse complement strand
ACCATTTGACACATTTTCATCATACTGATTAACAGCTTTCCTGGCATTTTCTTAGTTATTGTGTTAAGACATTTATATTCTACATTTAGTAAGTTTCACATGTACCCTTGTAAGATGCACCGCAGGTGTAATCCCACCAATTACCCTCCCTCCGCCCATCCTCCCCCCTCCCCTCCCGTCCCTCTCCCCCTTCCCCATATTCTTAGGTTATAACTGGGTTACAGCTTTCATACACGTCAGCTCTTGTGCAGAATGAAGTAGCATTGTGCTGGCAGCCAGGTGGGTCTGGGCCACACCCTGCTTCTCAGTTTCCTGATCAAGTCTCAACCTCTCCTTGGAATGAATGATCGATTGTTGCTTAGTTTAGTAGCTTTGTGCCTTTATCATATTATTTCCCCTGTCTAAACTATATTTTCTCTTCATATACTACCTCTGTTCACCAAATGTGATAAAATGTTTATTTAATAACTCCATTAAATGACACCTCTTCTTCCAGCCTCCAAGCTCGGTTTACACTGTTCTTCCTTCCCTTGCACCATGTGACAGTGGGCTGTTTCTGCCTCTGATATTCCATTCGCTCCTGGAGAGCAAGGATTAGTTTATCTCGAATCAACATCTAGCACAGTTTCTGGCCTGTCCATTCTCAATAAAGCATGCTTGAAGGCTATTGAATGAAGCCTCATAGGCTCAGTCTTTTCATTTGGTCCATTTTATCCTCACTTGCCCTCTATTCTGTATTGTGATTATAGGGATGTTCTGGTGGTGGCCTTGTTGTTCTTATTTTTTGTGTGTGTATTTTGCAAAGCCAAGCCCCTGACATGCGGGATAAAGCAGTGATGGTCTTCCTCAAAATGGAAGATGATCCCTTGCTCTTAGTCTAAGCAGGTTGATTTTGTCCTTTTTGGAGACTAAAGATTATTTTGAGAAAACTAATATTTGCCCTAAAAAATGAGCATCTGTAAAAATTTTGCATGTAATTCTAAAAGCCCATTTGTGGAGGCTAGCGTAAGAACACTAGCTGTGATGTTTAGACGTGGAAGATTGTAAGAGGAGACCCTGTATGGGAGGCAAATTGACCAAGAACCTGAGGCAGGTGCTGACAGAGATGTGCCAGCCTTTAGGAATTAGAATTTCTTGAAGCCCGTGAACCCTGGGTTCATGTTACCTATTTAGAAATAGAAAACTTTACTTTGTAAGCGCATGTGGTCATGCCTGTTTAATTCTCTAGAGTTTTTCATCCAGTCAGCACGCTGCTCATTCCTCCTAGAATGCTCTTCTCTTAGATCTGTGTGTGGCTGTCTCCTTTCTGTCATTGAGTCTCAGCTCAATGTCACCTTTTCAAGGGAAGCCTTCCTTGCCAGCCAATCCCAAGTTCTTTCTTTCTCTCCTCATCTCTCTCTGTCTCAATCTGAAAGCATCTTATTTATTTGTTTATGGGATAGTTTCAAACATGCTGTCTCCTCCAAGAAGAATTTGAGTTCCACGTAAGCCTGGATTCCATCTGTTCTAGCTACGTACCCCTCTTTCCTTGAGGGGTGCATGGTTGACACAGATTGACAACATTTATGGGATAAATGAATTAATTAATAGATTAGTAGAAGATGTGGCACAATACTGGAGTGGGATATCAAATGAATACTACATGGCTCCAGCCTTCAGCTTTGTTCTAGGTGGAGGAGATGGACATATAAATAAATAATTATAATCCTGCATTAAAGATATGGGTATAGTAGTTAATTCAGAATGTATTGAGGGCACAAAGAAGGCAGTGATCCACACCAAGAGAATAAGGAGCGGTGAAGAAAGCCTGCCCCAAAGAACTGAAACTTGAGTTAGAATTAAACTAATGAGTAGAGGTTCACAGAGTAGAAAAGGAAGGGAGGGCATGTGGGGCAGATAGCAGCTGGAGGAGGCAGAGACTCAGAACTACAGGACACGGGGGGACACTGGGGCAGACAGCACAGGGAGCAGGCAGAGACTCAGAACTGCAGGACATGGGGGCACACTGGGGCAGACAGCACAGGGAGCAGGCAGAGACTCAGAACCTCAGGACACAGGGGAACATTGGGGCAGACAGCACAGGGAGCAGGCAGAGACTCAGAACTGCAGGATGCAGGGGAACATTGGGGCAGACAGCACAGGGAGCAGGCAGAGACTCAGAACTGCAGGACACGGGGGGACACTGGGGCAGACAGCACCTGGAGCAGGCAGAGACTCAGAACTGCAGGATGCGGGGGGACATGGCGTGGAGGAGGAGTGGTCAGCGTGTGATCATTGGCCTCAGTCTTTCTCCTTCAGGTCTATGCTATTTAGAAATCAGAAGGGGCCAACAGAAGGCATTTGTGCCCACACTTAAGCCAAAGTTATAAAACTCCAGTGGTGAGCCTCCAGTATTGGAGTAGGGTGGCAGCAGGCAGTGAAATAAAAACCCTGGGTACAGATGGAAGGAGGGGAGAGGCAGGGAGCAGTATTAGAGCTGGGTCAACTTAATCTCTCATCTAGAGTATCTTTGTGAATTATCAAACCATGTTTGGGGATTTGCATAAATAGTCAAGTCCCTGCCACTCTCAATTTTAGAACAAATTTAACATTTAAATTATGTTAAAGCCGTTCAAAATCTGCCACAAACACTATTTGAGAGCAAAGGGAGTCTTGGCCTGTTTGGGCTTGTTTAATTTGGATTTAAATAGGAGGCAGAGAAAAACAAAGGAAGGAAGGAAGCTGAAGGTGTAATCTACAACTTAGTAGAAAGGCATAATAGGAATTATGAGAAGAAATCTAAATTTGAGATGGTCAGATGTCCTGCAGGATGAGGACACAGGCGCATGCGGCCTTCACCATGAACTCAGATAAGGCTTTGCTTACATTATGGGGAGCTGTTCCCACTGTGTTCTGTATCCTGTGCTGTAATGAGGAGTTTATGTTTTTGCAGGATTTTAAAAAGATTTCTATATGAGGCCCAGTGGAAGGCAATAACTATATGTATTTATGCAAAGAGTAACATCTTTAGTCTGTGTCTCTACCCTCTCCTTATGGAATATAAGATCAGCAAGTGTTTGATAGACTGATACAAAAATAAACCTTTATTACTCATCCACATGTCAGGCACAGTCCTTACTTTAAAGGAGCTTCGAAACTCTCTGGAGAGAGATTGTATCCGTACACGTGGAAACAGTCCAGCAAGATGATGTGAGCCTCATTCTCAAGTTAACAGGCGTTCACGGAAGGTAGAAGCTGTCCATCGCAGGAAAAAGAACAGAAGTTAATTATATAATCCTGCATCTCAATGAGGAAGATGTGGATCTTGGGAATATCATTATGGACACAGTTATTTAGCTAAGAATTGTACCTGATGACTCTATATCTTCTTGATTTACCAACCAACTTAGTCACTAGAGATTCATTTATTTTCATGAGACCACGTAAAGCAGGAGAATGTTCCATGCCTATAGTTTTCTTTTTGATGACCTGTCCTTAAATATTCTTCTGGGCTGTTCTTTTATATACATATCATTCTGTGGTGCTTTCAGGACTTGTGGTCCTGAGTTTCCGGCCTTTTCCCACTTCCTGTGACAGTAGTTCTCATCGGCACTGTCTTGCCTACTGGAGCCACCCTCAGCCTGGCCTGGCTCACTGTTGCTTTTCCTCCTGCGGTCACAGCACAGGCCTCCACCGTGCTGTCATTCCCTGAATCCTCCACAGATCTGGAGGCTGGAAGCCAAGTTCAAGGAGCCCACAGATTCAGTGTCTGGCAAGGGCCTGCGCCATGGTTGGTAAAAACAGCACCTTTTTGCTGTGTCCTCACATGGTAATGTAATTAACAAACACCATCGGGCCTGTTTTATAGGGTCACTAATCTCATTCATGAAGGCTCTGTTGGTGGGCCTAACAGGAACCATCCCTCAGAAAATAACACAAAGGACCTAGTTAGATTTACTGCTCCCAAAAGAAATTCGTGCCAAAGGACCCTAACTCACCAAAACCCTTGGGGGCAAGCTGTGGAATTTGTGTGTCTTCTAGGCCCCATATACAAAAGGGGTTTCTGGGCGGCACCTGTGCCTCAATGGAGTAGGGCACCGGCTCCATATGCGGGAGGTGGTGGGTTTAAACCCAGCCTCGGCCAGAAACTGCAAAAAAAAAGAAAAGAAAGAAAGAAAAGTACAGAAAAACTCTGGCCCTGCTTGGTGCTATCTGGGCTGCTGGTCAATGTCCATAGTTCCTGCTTAATTTTTCACTCCATGTATATATTTTCCTTGTCTAGTTTGGCTGGATCGAGGGCTAACTGGCCTCATCCTGACTCTTGCTGTTCATCTCATAAAATAAGTTGTGCGATAGAGAGACAGCTGCCTCATTTTCTCTTTGGTGAAGTTGGCGAAAACTCTGGTTTTCTGAGTTGGAAGACAGAGAGGGATGGGACGTAAGGTGGGGTTTTGCTTCATTTTAGGCTATCTGATTTGCTGTTTCAGATAACACTGATTCACAGGCCTGGTAGTTAGTACATGTGCTAGCTGGTCAGTAACATGCAAGTAACATGCACTACTGGGCTAGCATCTTAGGTTTTAGTCACTTTCTATGGGTAATAGAGCAAAATTGCATCAGAGACTTCTAAGCATTTAAAATCAACAGCTCAAAAAATAAATAAAAAGAAAAGAAAATATTAAAAAAGGGGGGGACGTTCTAACTGCCCCTAAGCGCAGATGCCGTCTTTGCCCACCCAGGTGGTTACCCCCTCCCCCCTTCAATAAATGTAGCCTGAACCTCTCCCTCCTGGTCTTTGGGTACCACGGTTTATACCTTTCAGGCTCCACCCTCATATCCCAATCAACCCCCCTCCAGAAGCCCCACTTCCTCATACTATCCCCTTAGGGGGTCAGGATTGTAACATGAATTTTGTGGAGACACAAACATCCAGACCATAATAAACAGCGTTTGCCACAAATGCAGAAGTTATGAACCTTTCGTTAGTCTTAGATTGGACCTCATTCTTTATGATGTCATTGATACAATGAACAACTGTTAGCTTCTTGGGTCTCTAACTCATTCCCAAATGTGTTATATGAAATAAATTTCCCTAAAAAATAGAATTTGAGAAGCCTATATATACCAGCCTCTTGGTTAAGAAGGTCCTTGGCAAGAAGGTTCTTGAGGCCAGGTTATTCCTAAGTAACAGAGTGAATGAAGGACCAGCTTAGTGTGACTCTGTCTGTGAGACTTTAGGAAGGAATGTGGCCAGCTCATTAAGGATGGTTACCAGGAGCTGAAGCTCCATCATTCTGTCACAAGGTATAAATTATGCTAAGTCAAACAGCACAGGACACTGGAATTGATGTGTTTAGATAGAAGTTGAAGGATGCCTTGTGACAGCAGACAACTCGGACCTTTTTCAAACCCGTATGTGAGTGTATCATTTGGGAAGGAAAGAAGGAAAAGAAATATGAAATTACCGGGGCTCCTGTCCTCCTGGTCTCAGCTCAGTCATGTCATTTACTGTGTAAGCCACCCTAGGAGGTAAATGTTATTTTTACCATTATACAGAAGAGGAAAATGATGCTTGAAGAGCCAAGTAAGCTGCCTGAGGCCACCAGCAAGTGTGCAATGGAGCTAAGACTTGAACCCACGGCCTTAAGATTTCCAGCCCATGCTCTTTTCTGATTAAACCCACGTTAATTCTCACCTAAGCATAAATACAAGCCATGGCCTCTGGAGTCCAATATCATACATCTCCACAGTTTGCTCTTTTCTCTGAATCTCTTCTCCTGATTTTCTTGCAGTGGATGTGCTTTGCAGGCCAATTGCATTCAAGATTCTTGTAGAATACAGTGATGTTTTTTGTTTTTTGTGTTTTTTTTTTTCTTTTATTTATTTATTTATTTATTTTGTTAAATCATAGCTGCATACATTAATATGATCATGGGGCATCATACACTAGCTTCCTAGACCATTTGACACATTTTCATCCCACTAGTCAATATAGCCTTCCTGGCATTTTCCTAGTTACCGTAGCATGACATTTACATTGTACAACGTTGATTCTGAGCAGATGTTCCTTCTTTTGGCTTAACTAAAAAAATTCTAAAGCATTGACTATATGTTACTAGATTATAATCGGATTTATATTACAACATTCTTTTGTTAAAACTGGTACTTTTAAAAAAGTATGAGAGTGAAACAAAGTACTTTTATTTTCTATATCAACTTCTTAGAGCAAATCCATAGAGAATGTTTAAGAGGAAAGCATAGTTGCTAAATATGTATATTTGGTGATCAGAAATCCCCTGAAAGAACCCTCATTGGGTGGTACCTCAAAGGGTTGGGCACCAACTCCATATACCAAGGGTGGTGGGTTTGAACCCGGCCCTGGCCAAACTGCAACAAAAAAATAGCTGGGCATTGTGGTGGGCGCCTGTGGTCCCAGCTATTGGGAGGCTGAGGCAAGAGAATCGCTTAAGCCCAGGAGTTGGAGGTTGCTGTGAGCTGTGATGTCATGACACTCTACCGAGGATGATAAAGTGAGACTCTGTCTCTAAAAACAAAAACAAAAAAGAACCCTTATTAATAATGTCTTGTAACATTACTGGAAAATGCTGATTAAATGTTAGCTTGCTTATAATTTTTATTTAGGAGAGTTGGTTTTTATAGTAGCAGTGACTTGAGCCATAAAATGTTCTGCTCAAATGACACAACACACTAAAATATATCTCTGGAATTGTTTATTTCAAAATGAGAAAGCACTTATTCAACTAGATTTCAGGGAAAGGTATTGTTCCTATCTCCTATTTGGTTTAATAGTCAAGGTAGTCTCTATTAATAATGTATATTTTGGATTTTCCATTTCTTTTATGTTCTTTTATTTTTCTGTTCTTATTTCCCATCATACCATATATGTTAACTCTTTTCTAGAAAAATAATGTTTACCATCTCATGCTTCATAGATCCTGGTTATAAAAGTTACTTCTCATGTTGATTTAAAACTCTATAATTTTCAGATACTTATTATAAAAACACTCTGTCTTATTGAATCTCTAGGAAACAGATGTGGTGCCAGACACCAGGCTTTTGGACAAATTTAGGCAGATTACACCTCAGCTCTTTAGCCCCCTGGATGAGACCATCCCAGATCCACCCCTGGAGACTCTGTACATCATCGACTTCTTCATTGCATTGGCAATTTGCAACACAGTAGTGGTTTCTGCTCCAAACCAACCACGCCAAAAGGTAAGGTCTCCAGTGCCAACAGGAGTCACCTTCCAGTAGAGAATTTTTGAGCTTAAATGTATCTGTACTGGTCTTGTTATATGGATAATAATAGTAAATAACAGCAGCTGTGTGACACTTGCCCAGCATTTATTCTTGTTCTGCACTAACCATCGTCTAACTGATCTACTAGTGTTAACATGTTTATTCTTCCCAGCAACCCCATGAGCTAGATACTATGACTCCACACTTCTTCATTTTACAGAAGAGGTTAAGTAATCTCATCTAAACTAATCTAAGCATGCCGAGGGTCACAAAATCAGTTTGTGGAGTAAGATTTGAACCTAGAAAGTATTGCTTACTGCTGCTCACTCAGCCTCTAAGGGGATGGTTGATGAAAACAGTTCATTTTCTTTAGTTTTCTTCACTAAAATGAAGCTTTCTTTGAGACTTCTGAGACCTCTGATATCATATGTATAACTTCCAGCAAACTATGAAGTACTGGATCTAATATCAAGTTTAATGATAATGTATCTGTTTTCATGTACCAGTTTGGGTTAGTTTGAACTCAACCAATCTAAAATCCAGTTCATCTAAAATATACAAAGGCTATATAGTTCCTACAATAGTTGGATTTTTTAAATCTATTTGCCTAGAATTCAATGAAGAAAAACACCTGCTTTACAGGCTGGTATTCACTCCTTGCTGTGCTAGCTTCCCTGTGTATAACTATCTTCCCCCTTTCACACATTCACTTAAAATTCAATTTGCAGCACCACCCAATTAAATTTTAATTTTCCATCCGTTCCATCCAACTTCCAAGGTGGTCAATTTTAATGTAAAAATAATTTACTTCCAAATTAAGCTGCCCTTGATCAGAAACTGTTGTTATTCAAGGTTTTGCTTCGAAAGTTGCTCTTTGAAAAAGTGATTGTGTTGCTAGAGAATGTATCACTTGATGTTCTCTTTTCTCCTCCATAATGCTTTTTCCCATACCTTTATCCCAAAGGAGGATTGTTTGGTATTTTCTGTTTAAGCCAGGGGTCCTCAAACTACGGCCCACAGCCACATGAGGTGGTATGATTACATTTGTTCCCGTTTTGTTTTTTTACTTCAAAATAAGATATGTGCAGTGTGCACAGGAATTTGTTCAGGTTTTTTTTTTTTTTAACTATAGTCCAGCCCTCCAATGGTCTGAGGGACAGTGAACTGGCCCCCTGTTTAAAAAGTTTGAGGACCTCTGGATTAAGCAATATTATTGCCTTATTCCCAAAGTATATAATATTCTGTTATTTGAAAGACAATGTCTATAGATATATAAGAGCCAGAGCTTCAAGGAATTTCAAAGTAATGATAGGCAATAGATAAGGAGCTAGTTAGAATTCATGTGGAGTTCAGAAACTTCATATGATTTTGTTTCACTCTTCATTTCTGAGTTGATAAGTTCAAATATCAACCAGCATAATGTCCTCAATCATAAAATTTTTGATTTTTAGGAGAGAAATTTTCAGTTCCCTGGGCATTTCTCAATGAGAAAGTTTTAGGATCCTGCTAAAATTTAACCCTATTTCTGGTCTTTCTTTAATGTTAAATTCTAAGTTTAATCATTGATAAAAACCTGAAACAAAGCCGAATACCTACAATCAAATGATCTTTGACAGAGCAGCAAAAACATACACTAGGAAAAGAATGCCCTGTTCAACAAACGGTACTGAAAAAATTGTAGAGCCACATACAGAAGAATGAAACAGATCCCTCTCTCTACCATACCAAAAATGAATAAGTAACTCAAGATGGGTTAAATACTTAAATGTAAGACCTGAGACCACAAAATTTCTGGATGAAAACTTAGGAAAATTCTTCCAGACGTTGGCCTGGGCAAAGAAATTTTAACTAAGACCCCAAAACCAAATTCTAAAAATAAATAAATAAATAGTACTTAATTAAACTAAAAAGGTTTTGCATAGCAAAAGAAATAATCAACAGAGTAAATAGGTAACCTACAGAATGAGAGAAAATATTTGCAAACTATGCATCTGACAAAGGACTAAGACTTAGAATCTACAAGGAACTCAAACAAATCAGAAAAAGATAAATAAAAAAAAAATACTCCTTTAAAAAGTGGGCAAAAGACATGAACAGACATTTTTCAAAAGAAAATATACAAATGGCTAACACACATATGAAAAAATGTTCCACATCACTAGTCATTACGGAAGAGCAAATTATAACCGCAGTGAGATGCCCCTTGACCCCTGTCAGAATGGCTGTTATTAAAATGTCAAAAGACAATAGATATTGTTTCAAATTCAGTGCAAAGGGAATGCTTAGTCACTATAGATGGAAATGTAAATTAGTACAACTCCATGGAAAACAGAATGGAGATTCCTCAAAGAACTAAAAATAGAACTACCATTTGATCCCGCAATCCCACTACTGGGGATCTACCCACAGGGAAAGGAAAAGACATCATCACATCATATGTTGATCCCTGCACAGTTTACAAAGACAGGCAATCAGCCTAAGTACCCATCAGGTATAACAGGCGACATACACACACCAGGGGATACTACTCAGCCATAGACAAGGATGAAATGATGTCTTTTGCAATAACTTGGATGGAAGTGGATGCCTTACTCCTGAGGAACAGGAACAGAAAAACAAATGCCTCGTATACTCACAAATGGGAGTCGAATGACGGGTGTGTATGTACACGGTCACACACAGTGGTGTAAGGGACTTTAGAGACTTGGATGGGGGAAGAAGGTAGAGGTAGAGGGATCAAAAGCTACCTCTCAGGTACAGTTTATACTGTGCGAGTGATGAGCTCGCTAAAAGCCCCGACGTCACCACTAAAGGATTCGTCCATGTAATAGAAAACCACGGAACCCCTAAATCTACTGAAATTAATCACATTAAACAAAATAAAAAACTAATCACCGATAAAAGTTCAGATCTCAGAGAAATCAGGGCACAAATGAAAAGTTCTATAAAAATAGAAATTCACATTTACATTAGGATGCTAATAACTCTTTTTCCTTAAGCTACTTTGCATACTAGTCTGTTTAAAAGAAAAATCATGGGAGGCTGAGGCAAGGGAATTGCCTAAACCCAGGGTTGGAGGTTGCTGTGAGCAGTATGAGGCCACGGCACGCTCCCCAGGGCAATAAAGTGAGACTCTGTCTCAGAAATAAATAAATAAATGAAAAATCAAAGTAACAAAATTTCATAGAATTTGGAAAATAAAAGAATTTGGAAATTTCATAGAATTTCATAGAATTTGGAAAAAAAATACATTTTTGGTAACCTTTTGATATTTTTTTCCAGTGTTTTTGTTATGCGTATTATTATTTGTTCTTATATTTTTTACACTATTCCAATAACTTTTCCAGCACTGCCTCACAGATTTCACCTTTATTTTTAAATAGTACATAATATTTCAAAATGTTTCTGTTTTGCTATCATTGAATACTTAATTGCTTATAATTTTTAAGTCATTATTGCTTGGATGCACAGCCATAGAGATTATGAATTTTCTGTATTTCACGGAGTTTTTTAGGAAAAAATTGCTGTAAGCATGCCCATTGCTAACAATATTAGCATTTTATGTCTTTTGCTAAAGTTGTCAAATGTCTTCCTAATTTATAGAAATGTATAATTTCATTAATCTTACCACATCTTTTCCATCTGGCTACTTTTTAATAATATTTTCCATGGCAGTTATAACTAATAAAGAGGCTGCCAGCTATTTAAAAGAGTGATAACTCCTTTCATATCTAATTTATTCCCAGGTTACCCTTGACATGGTTATAAACTGCCTTTGACTGTACTATTGAGACCTTCTTAAATTGTTTTTCTTAGAGCAGATGCTCTTCACTGAGTGGAATGCCCATTAGGTCTTTGGAAGAGATTAAAAACCTCTTCCAGAGATTATCTGTCCGGAGATCAAGTTCACCATCGCTGGCCAGTGGGAAAGAGCTGTCTTCGGCCCTTGTGAGCAGACTTCCTCTTCTTGGTCGAATGAAGTTGACTTCTGCAGTGGGGGGAGAGGACTCCGGGCTGAGTGAGAGCTCCCAGGGCGCCAGCAGCTCGGCCTGCTGCCTGGAAACCCAGGAAGCGCGCAGCGAGGCGGGCCTGGCCAACGGCAGGGTGGAAGCGCCCGCGGGAAGGGCACTGGCCTCCGACCTGTGCTACGAGGCCGAGAGCCCAGACGAAGCGGCCCTCGTCTACGCGGCCAGGGCCTACCGGTGCACTTTACGGGCCCGGGCGCCCGAGCAGGTCACGGTGGACTTTGCTGCTTTGGGACCCTTAACCTTTCAACTCCTGCACATCCTCCCCTTCGACTCAGTCAGAAAACGAATGTCCGTTGTGGTCCGGCACCCGCTTTCCAACCAAGTTGTGGTGTATACAAAGGGTGCCGACTCTGCGATCATGGAGCTGCTCTCAGCGGCTTCCCCAGGTGGGTTCCTGCTGGGGTAGTGACATGAAGGGCTCCGGGAGTAAAGGCCACTTTCAGTGGCTCTACAATAGCAAAGAAGTAGGGCTGCGCCTGTGGCTCAAAGGAGTAGGGCACCGGCCCCATAGACGGGTTCAATCCCAGCCCTGGCCAAAAACTGCAAAAAAAAAAAAAAAAAAAAAAAAAAAAGAACAAGAGCAAAGAAGTACTATTTGGGGACCAAGAGCATTGGGGGAAATAGGAGGAAGCTGCCTAGCATTTGGTGAGAAAGCAAATAAGTTTTAGGGCCACCCAGATCTGGTTTAAATCTGAACCCCCATCTTAGCTCTGTTTTAGTAAAGTTACCTAACTATTCTGGGCCTCAATATTCAATTAAATGAGTCCTGTATTGTTGGGGGATCAAGGAAAGTTTGTCTTCACATCTCCCTGACCCCCTGCATTGGTTTGTGATTAAAGTATACCCCTTTTGGGGGGGTCCTGAGAGGTTTAGTGGTGTACCGTATAAAATGTATAAAGAGGCTTTGGCCAAGTGCCTACCAGTTATTACTCAATAAATGCCAGCCAGCATTATCGTAGTTACTGTTGTTATCGATGGTGTGGGAACATTTTAAAATAAGTTTTTGGTATTTTCCTCTGCCCAAGGAGAAAGGAACAGGGAAAGATTTATTCTGCAGGGTCCCTTTTATAGATAGATACCCAATAGGGATTCAAAACCCTTTGTCCATTGTGGATTAAGCTATCGCTGGTTTTAACAATGTTTGTAATCGGGCAGACTGGTAGGAACTCTAGTGCTTTGTTCATTATTTCAGATGAAGCAAGTGTGGGAAAACAGCAGATGATCATAAGGGAGAAAACCCAGAAACACCTGGATGACTATGCCCAACGCGGCCTGCGCACTCTGTGTATAGCTAAGAAGGTGAGGCAGCTCTGCATGCTCCGTCTCTTCTGCTCTTTCCCTTGTTTAACCACCATTTACCAAAAACCAGCAGGTACCAAACCCTGGCTCAGGCACTGGGGAGGTTCCTGGACACTGGCTCTCTCTTCAGAGCTTCTCTATTCCAGGTTGGTGGGTTGAAATTTGTCCTCAAATTGGTTTCCAAAGAGGTACCTACAAGTTCTATTCTAAAGAATAGACGAGTTCTCACATCTCAATATATCTACAGGTGACTTTGTATGTGACCGGTTGTTTGGAGGCAAAAAATCTCAGGGTCTTACTTTCTTACCTTCAGGAAAAGAATGAGGCCAGGAACCACCCTTAATTTTCCCTTTAGGAGTTTTTTTTTTGTGTTTGTTTGTTTTTCTTACCTGTGCATAAACCTTTATCTATAAATTTATTACTCATTATCTCAGTGACAAAATTACTGAGAATAATTTTGGTACATAGCATGTACTTGATAAATTAAGAAAATAAAGTAATAAGATAAAAAGACAGTGCTCCAGGAAATGATTTGAGGGATGTTATTGCCAGAACATCTTATTTCTTACTTAAATTCTAGTTCTTGGGAGCTACAGTAGGGAAAGTGGGACCTGCTGTGAACCCCAAGGAACTCAGTAAACTGGGTACATAAATCATCAAAAGTCTGCCCCCCACACAGTTGTAGGACGAATGGGGAGTTCACAATCAAACCAACTTTCTGTCTCCTCAACTGAATGAGCCTGCCTCTGAGAAAAATGCAACCGGGAGATGTCAGATTCTCCCAAATCACATCACCGATGGAATAGAGAGAAACTGCCTGCCTGTTTATTCCACCTGTTTTGTGAGAACTGAAATGTTGATCCCCCCAATGACACCCAAAGACAAAGCTAAATACATCATTTGTTGCTTCTCTAGGAATTCCACTTAATTTTTGTTTAGAATAAAACTTTCTTGTTTCATTCACATAGCCCCTCTCTTTTTACTTTTGTAAGTCTTTAACTGTGTGAAGTAACCAGCAGAAGATACTGCAGGTGCTGCTGCCTACAGGCTCCCTCAAATGGAACAGCTCCAATACTGATTTCTCAGTGACACCATTAGAATCACCCTTGATTAACTACTGTTGCAGACCTCTCCCAACTGTGTATTTTCTGGTGTAATTAAAAAGATTAACCCACTTTCATCATGTATGCTGCCTGGAATGTCCACAGCATCCATCGACCACCAGTGTTGCTAGTCTGAACACAGAGTTTGGGAAGCGAGTGTCCAGCTGGTATGAGGATACAGACTTGGCAGGACTGTGCCCAGAGGGAAGAGCAGCTAAAACAGACTGATGGGTTGATACTCTGCCAGAGCCGTCCTGGAAGGATCCTGCAGGACGATCTGACCTGCTTCATGCCTCTGCTCTTCTTTCCACAGGTCATGAGTGACACTGAGTATGCAGAATGGCTGAGGAATCACTTTTTAGCTGAAACCAGCATTGAAAACAGGGAAGAATTACTTCTTGAATCTGCCATGAGGTTGGAAAACAAACTTACATTGCTTGGTAGGTACATCATTACATTGTGTTGCCTGAAAGGAGGGTTTTGGAAAACCCTGGATATCTCTAAATAAGATAGTCACCAGTGCCTTTTTTTTTTTTTTTTTCACTTTGATGTAAAATGTGTGTTTCTGCCTATCCCGGCCAGTCTGATCCTCACCCACCTTCCACCAGTGAACTGACTTCATTTGTGGTAGTCAGCCTTGGAGTAGAATATAACACTTAGCACAGACTGTAAACCAAAATAAATACCCTGGTTCAGTAGGAGAAAGCTGAAGTTTGCAGGCATTGGATAAGGTACTTAATGTATGTTATCTTTTTTAATCCTTACAGCATATCTCCATCTTATTTAAAGAAAACTTGGGGCACAGAACAGCTCAATGACTTTTCAAGGTCACATGCTGGCAGTAGACAGAGTTAGTTACTATCTAACCAGACATGAAACTCAGGTCTGCCAGGTTTTAGGGGTCATTCTTTATCCCACACCTGCAACTAGACTAATGGAATTTATTTTTCTTTTTGGCCTGATTTCATCTAAAATTGCACAACTCGCCTCTCTTATCCCAAGTTGAGCTACATCTTATAATTATCTAGAAAGATTAAACAATACTGCTGCCTGTGTCCTATCTGCAGAGATTGTGATTTAATTGGTCCAGTATGAGGCCTGGGCACTGGAATTTTGAAAAGCAGAAAGAGGGAAGGAGGGAGGGCCGTGGGGCCTTGGTGTGTGCCACACTTTCTGGGGCAAGACATGATTGCAAGAGGGATTTTACTTAACAGATGCAATCAGTGTAACCTGGCTTATTGTACCCTCAATAAATCCCCAACAATTAAAAAAAAAAATAAAGAAAAGAATAAAAATAAATAAAAGTTGCCTAAGTGATGGTAAGGGCATGTAAGTTTGGGAACCATTGCCTTGGGGCAGTGGTTCTCAACCTTCCTAATGCCACAATGTATTTGCATTGTTAAAAGGGGTCACAACCCACAGGTTGAGAACCACTGCCTTAAGGGTCTACAGATCAATTATAATAGGAACATTAGCATACCAAGAGGCCATCTTCTGAGCTCCAGTCCTCTATTAAGGAGAAAACCTTTGATCTAACCTAGCATCTACCAAATAGAGTAATGATGCCCATTTCCAAGTAATTTCTCTTTAAGAGTATATTTCCTCATCTGCAAATCCAAAATCAAAACTCTCTGTGGATTTAGTGCCAAAACTCTTCTGGCAGCAAAATCAGGTCTGATTTGATGTGAGACTATTTACAGTCTTTACCATCCTCAGTAGGGTAAGCATTTGTAAGTTTTTTCCTGCAGAAATATTGATATGTTAGATTGCCAAGTATTGCAAAATATGGTATACATATTATATTACCTTTTTAAAATCTGAAAAACGTTCAAATTCAAAAACATATTTGGTTCCATTGTTTTAGAAAAGAGAATTGTGGGCTAATAGTATGAAGGTGCATTGCAGGTACATATTACAATTTATTGGCAAGAGCATTCTTTAAACTCTTGCCCTTACTTTGGGGAGTACCTTAGAGTTATAAAATTGTAGAGTACGGTTAATAAATCCAACCCCTTCACTTTATAGATAAGAAAGTTGGGCACAGGGAAGGCAGTTAAATTTGATAAACTCATTGACCCCTTGGGGCTTCCTTCCCAAAATATTACATTGTATGAATTGGGTCTGGGTTTTCACATCTCGTTAGAATATCTTATCTCGTTAGAATATCTGAACACTACTGTAGCAGGACAAGCTGGCTGTCAGATAAGATTCAGCTGTTGACTAGGTGAGCCTCAGCTGCTTTTGGTTTCTTACGCTGTTGCACTTTGGTTCTTTTTTAGGTGCTACTGGCATTGAAGACCGTCTGCAGGAAGGAGTCCCTGAATCTATAGAAGCCCTCCACAAAGCGGGGATCAAGGTCTGGATGCTGACAGGGGACAAGCAGGAGACAGCAATCAACATAGCGTATGCGTGCAAACTGCTAGAGCCGGATGACAAGCTCTTCATCCTCAACACCCAAAGTAAAGTACGTGTCATCAGATTAAACCAGTCTTTCTGTTTTTTCAATGTTGGGGGAGCATTTGGAATTTGGTATATAAGGAGAGGAAAACAACTACTAGCTTCTTAATTTATTCTGTGCAGCAACATGTCTTGTGTTTGGGAAGGTGCCATAGTTCTTCTAAAGGCTTGGTGGAAGACTATCCTGATTCAGAGGAATCGCTGCTCAATAAAGGCATTAGAAGAAAGTTTCCTTTTTATTTTTTTATTTGCTTTTTTTTTTTTAATCTCTGCATTGGATTGCCAAGGATTTGACAAGATTTAGCCCCAAATGAGAAAATATGTTAAGCCCTAAAACAGGAATCCACTTTCCTTTCTTCCCCAAGATAAAAAGAAGTTATCATTTCTATTGAAACCAGGTGAATAAATGAATGCTTTTTTGTTTCATGAAGTTCTAAAAATAGGCACTCGGGATAATCATGCCCCCTAGTGGTAATTCTTACACAGTACTCCTGAAAATACCAAAAGTTTGAAGAAATTGGGGGGAGTGGGGAGAGTGGAGGGCAATGTTGTTTTTTAAAGAAGAAGCATAGACCAGATGATTTTTTTTTTCAATTTTGCCTCCCACTAAACTCTAACAGCAACATTCTAATGAGCTAAATAAGCATTCTCTTTTTCTCAGAAGATGCCTAGTACAGGGATGCCTCCATGGTTATGTGTATTATTGATTTTGCTGGGCACACCTTCCTCCCTCTCTGGTTGACAATCACACTTAATCATTTGTAACCATCCCAGCAGTTTGCCTTCCCCGAGATCTTCTGGAGCTTTTCTTCAAGATTACATCACCAGCCCTGGTCATGGCTACCAGGCTTGGTTAGTGTGTTTTTATGGTTAGTACCCAATGAGGCAGAACATTTTGAGGAAAGAGATTTTTCTTTGTTCAATAGAAAGTGGGTTGTCCTTTACAGAAGCCCAGTGACCCATAACTATCAGCCAGCTCCTAACACCACCAGGAGCATAAGAAAATGCTTTGACATTTTAGTCACTAAGAAGGATATGGCCTGCCCTATCCCAAGGTCCCCAACAAAACGACAGTTACTGGCATGAGTGCGGAGAGAAGGAAACACTTGTGCCCTGTTGGTGGGACTGCAAACTAGGACAGCCACTGTGGAAAGACGTATGAAGATGTTTCCAGAAATTAAAAGTAGACCTACCATTTGACCCTGAAATCCCACTACTAGGCATTTACCCAGATTTAAAAAAGATATTTTACAACGAAGACATTTGCACTCAAATGTTCATAGCAGCTCAGTTCACAAACACAAAGATGTGGAAACAACTCCAGTGTCCAGCAACACGTGAATGGATTAATGAACCATGGACTAATAGCCATAAAAAGGTGGAGATTTTGCATCCTTTGTACCAACCTAGATAGATGTTTTTGTTGTTGTTGTTGTTTTTATTTTGTTTGTTTGTTTTGAGAAAGAATCTCAATCATCCTGGGTAGAGTGCCATGGCCTCATAGTTCACAGCAACCTCAAACTCTCATCCTCAAATGATTCTCTTGGCTCAGCCTCCCAAGTAGCTGGGACTATAGGACCCCCCTACAACACCGGGTAGTTTTTTCTATTTTTAGTAGACATGGTGGGGTCTTGCTTTGCTTAGGCTGGTCTTGAACTCCTGAGTTCAGAGAATCTACCTGCCTCAGCCTCCTGGAATGCTCAGACTACAGGTGTGATGAGCCACTGTGCCTGGCCTAGATGGACTAGAGAACATCCTCCTAATTAAAGTATCCCAAGATTGGAAAACCTACATCATGTGTAGTCAATACTAAGTTGAAACTTGTAGACTAATAACTACAGACCCACATGAGAGAAAAACTCAAACAAATTCAAGCAGGGAAAAGGGGCTCCCAAGGTTCCCTCTCTGCAGGACGGTGTGTGAACATATTGTCCGAGGTGAGGGACACTGCTGCAATTCGGACTTTAACCTTACATGTATAAACTATATAAACTAATGGTCTGTACCCTCATATGAATCTGAAATAAAACAAAATGTAACAAAACAAAAGATGTGACCTATGTGCCTGGTAAGACCAGCGATCAAATGCTAGGCCTGGTGGTGACCAACATGTGGCCTGGTGAATCACTTACCATCCCAAACCTCTTTCTCCTTCTTGATAATGTAAGAACATGCCTATTTCCTAGGGTTGTTCTGGGCATTAAATGAGAAAAGATAAAGTGTTTAACTGGTGAACATCGAGAAAGAAAGGTAACACATTTGTGGTATTTGATTTTTGATTTAGAGATTTTTGTGAACAGTAAAATCATTAGGATTGTGAAATTTATTCATAAATACCTGATTTATGTTTAAAGGCATTTAAAATGACCAATTCAAGAGTGTTTGCTATCTAGTGTACATAAATTTTTTCTATTTCTAATTATTATGGTACGTAATAGTTGTATATCTTTATAGGGTATGTGCAGTGTTTTGATACAGGCATACAAGGTGTACTAGTCAAATTAGGGTAATTGGGAGTATCCAACACCTCAGGCGTTTATCATTTCTTTGTGTTAGGAACATTCCGGTTTCACTCTTTTAGTTATTTTAAGGTGTACCCTGACTTATTGTTGATTACAGTCACTTTGTTTTGCTATCAAATATCGTTCATTCTGTCTAACTAACTATATTTTTATACACATTAACCATCCCACTTTAGGCCCCCACCTCACTACCCTTCCCAGCATTTGGTAACCATCATTCTACTCTTGGTCCATGAGATCAATTTTTAGCTCCCACATATGAGTGAGAACATGTGAGATTTGTCTTTCTATGCTTGGCTGACTTCACTTAACATAATGACCTCTAATTCCTCTAGTTGCTGCATCCATTTTTTTGCTAGCAGTAGGTATTCCACATGTGTGAATTTTCCTGATAACCAAATAGAACGCAGTGAACATAATTTAGTTTTATGATGACTTATACCTTGAAATGTAAAATCTCAGGCACACAGGAGAGACTGGGTCCCTGGCATTTAAATCCTTTCCCCTTTTCCCAGGTCCATGCCCACCCCCCTTAAGAGTCACTAAGAGTTTAAAGGGACTTGGAGACCAGGGATCCCAATTAGTCATTTACTGAAAAAATTGTCCCTATAAGATTTTACATGGGCTGATTGGCAGCCAGTGGAGTGTTGGAGGTCATTTTTGTTGTGTCAATGTTGTAAAATTTCTATTAATTTTGCTCCTAAATTTGTAAATTGGGTTAATAATATAGCCACTTAGAACTCTTACATGGTTTCCATTCTCATAAAAGTTTTTTCTTTACTTGTTTTAATGCAGTCACATCCTGGATTATTTTCTGCACTGGAATACACAAAAGCCTTTCAGGATTCATCATTTAATTTTTAAACTCTATTTTTGTAATTTCATTTAAATTTCTCTTCTACAATTAGTAACTTTTTATCTTTCTAATGTCTATTAGGATCTATAAAAAAGCTTTTCATATGTAATCCTTTTTGACAATTACAAGAAATAGACATACAGATAAATTATTCTCATTTTAAGGCTTTAGATTCCAAAAAGTTGCAATTTCTCTAAGTGCCCACAACTACTCATGAAACAGGGAATAGACGTTAAATTTTCTGACTGTGATTTCAGTATACTCTCTGTATGATATGACATATATTATATATATGCATATACACACACAGGGTCAATTCTCATTATTCGTGTAATTATACTTCATGGAATTGCCTCAAACTCTGAATTATTGGACACTGACATTGCTTCTAGGGAAGATAAAAGGTTAGCTTCCTGTGACCTCTGGGCACAGTAGTTGAACTTACCAGTGCATAACTTTGTTCTATTTAAAGGCATTTTGTTTAATGTATATTGTTGGCTCATTAGTATTAAATGCATGACCAACAGCACTGTAACTTTTGCCTGAACAAAGTTTATATAACACAGGTAACTTCTTTGCAAGGAACATCACAGCCTTTTGTGCTGAGGAACACCACACACCACCGGGGCACTATGGGAGACATTTTCGATAGCAAAATCACTAACAAAAAATAGAAAGATGCAAAAAAAAAAAAAAAGTCACCAAATAGACCCTGGGAAGAGCTACATCCCAGGTGGCACAAGAAGGCCGCGCATCACCTAGTTTAGTTTTAATTTAGAACGTGCACATTTAATGACTAAAACGTCATGCGCATGTCAGGGAGAGGCCACAAAGGTAGTATGGGCTCTGATGGTAGGATTGCAGGTAATTTTCAGCAAGCAGGTGAATTCACAAATGTGAGATCTGTGAATAATGAAGATGGACAGCATGTGGATGTGTTATGTGTTTATTACTATATATTTTTATAATAATTTGTAAAAATTAAACACAAATGAGTATATAAAGCTTTATAATCAATTTATAATCATAAAGCTACGATTTACAATCATAGTTTGAAAAACATTCACACGGATTGTATTCTGTGTACTACAGAAAACTACAAAAACTGTATGTTTTTATGTTTTTGTATTGTAATAGTGTGGTAGCTATGTTTTTTTCTATTCCAGATATTGTCAACACCATTCCATGTTAATAGACATCTTGATTTTCAATGGCTGAAATGGATGTCACTTTCTCTCTTTTTACTTTTTTTTTCTTTTTTTTTGTTGTTGTTGTTGCAGTTTTTTGTTGTTGTTGTTGCAGTTTTTGGCCGGGGCCAGGTTTGACCCCGCCATCTCCGACGCCCTACTCCTTGAGCCACAGGTGCTGCCCTTGGAAGTTACTTTCTAAGTAGGCCATTTTCATTTAACCAAAATCCAGATTTTTAAAAGGGATTTTTACTGTTATCTATTGAGCCTGTGATGAGCGTATTGGATTTGATTCATCTTTATGTACCTTTCCTTGAGGGCTTTGGAGATGGGTGGATCCAGTTAGTTCTGAGGTGAACATAGTTAGGTGGTTCCACCTTACAGATAAGTCTCTTGTCCATAGTTCATGTGGTTAGATCTTTGCTATTTTGTGCTTAGACGCCATATACCCATGTCTGTCCTTCCTTACCCCTCTTATTTTGTTGTAGGTTGAGAAATGCTTGATAAAACAGCCTTTAAAATAAGAGCACATAGGCTCTGTGGGAGGGGCTCTTTCATGAAGAAACTATTAATATCTCAGGGTCAATGTATAAACCTAAATTCTTGAGTCCATGAGTTTGAGGCTTCTATGAGCTAATGATGACACCACGGTAGCAGGACAGCAGTGAGACTTGTCTCAAGAAATCAAAACAAAACAGAACAAAAAGAACTTAAATTCACTGTTCCTGAATTGGGGCTCTGTCCTTAGTGGTCATTTGACACAATAATGGCAAGCTCACTGTTAGTTTTTCTTGAGTAGAATTCATTCCATGAGGTTTACTGAGTACCTGATGTGACCCTCTTTTAAGCATTATGAAGGCTTCAAAAGCGAAGTAAAAGTATTACCTGCCTTTAAAGAACTTGCTAACTAGTGTTTGCAAACCAGATGAGAGAAGCATCACCAACAATATCCTCGACCAGAATGCAAGTTCCATGAAGAAGGCATTTTCGTGTTTATTGACAAATCCTGAGCTCCCAGGACGTTTTCTAACATATTATTCTTAATAAATAGTGAGTGAATGAATGTGTTGAATCAAAAATAAGATAAAAGGGGGCTCCTGTAGCTCAAAGGAGTAGGGCGCCAGCCCCATATACTGGAGGTGGTGGGTTCAAACCTGACCCCGGCCAAAAACTGCAAAAAAAAGAAGATAAAAACAATAATTACTATTTTAAATATCTTAAATGTCTGCCAGGAGGCATGCCTTACCCTAGGAGTTTTGTAGGTATTATTTCATTTAGTCCTCCCAAAAACTTTATGATAAAGATAATGTTTGCATTTTTTAGATGAGAAAGGTAAGGCTCAGAAAAGTTACATAATTTGCCTAAGTTCAAACAGCTAACACATGGCAGAAGGAGGCCAAAGCACTCTTGGGATTCACTATTTGAGAAGGCAAATTATAACATGAAGAAATTCTACAGCTGTTTCTTTTTCTTTTTTTTTTTTTTTTGCAGTTTTTGGCCAGGGCTGGCTTTGAACCCGCCACCTCTGACATATGGGGCTGGCGCCCTACTCCTTTCAGCCACAGGCGCCGCCCTACAGCTGTTTCTTTTTAAGAGACGTTCCCCCATCCTCGTAGCTCATCCCCACATGTGAACTCTGGCAAAAGAGCTGTGAAGTCTCTGAAAGAAGCTCATTACTCATGACTTGTTGTTGCTTTGACCCAGCAATTGCTAAAGAGTGGCAATGGAATAGCTGCCTCTGACCACCGAGGCAGCTCCCAGGCTAATTGTCTTTGCATCTCTGTTTCAAGGATGCCTGTGAGATGCTGATGAGCACAATTTTGAAAGAACTTCAAAAGAAAAATCAAGGCAGTCCAGGGCAAGCGTCATTAGGGATGGATTTGCTTCAGCCTCCTGTTCCCCAGGACTCAGAGATTCGAGCTGGACTCATTATCACTGGGAAGACCCTGGAGTTTGCCTTGCAAGACAATCTACAAAGACAGTTCCTGGAACTGACGTCTTGGTGTCAAGCTGTGGTCTGCTGCCGAGCCACACCCTTGCAGAAAAGCGAGGTGGTGAAATTGGTACGCAGCCATCTCCGGGTGATGACCCTGGCCATTGGTGAGTGAGGCCTTCTCCCTTCCATACCTCCCCAGAGGCCGAGCCTTCTGTCTGTCCTTTCCTCTCCCTCTTTCCCTCTCATTTTCTGTGCCCTTTCTCTCCACCATGTTCACTCCCTCTTCTCCTCCATCACCTATTCAACTAGCTGCTGTAAAGCAGGTGTTAGGGACGGGATAAGGAAACAATACCATAGTCAGAACTCCTTGGAGTAGAGGTCAGACTCCCAAGTCCACTATAAAGTGATAAACTGAACCATAGAACTGGAAAATGTGCACGTTCTCCCTTTTCAATGGGCAAATTCAAGGACATGAACAAATCACATGTTTATCCATTCAGCAAGTATATGTCAAGTGCCCTCTTTGTATCAGGCATTTTTCTTAGCAAGGGAGAAATAAAAGTATATAAAATTGACAAAATACCTTTTCTTAAGGAGCTCATATCTAGTTGGAGGGCATACAGTGAAACAAACATAAAGGTTTTCCCCCAAAGTATAAATATGTACAGGATCTGGGCAGTGCCTGTGGCTCAAAGGAGTAGGACACTGGCCCCATATACCAGAGGTGGTGGGCTCAAACTCGGCTCTGGCCAAAAACTGCAAAAAAAATATGTACAGTATCAGATAGTGATAAGTGCTATTGAAAAAATAAAGCCAGGCAGGGTGAGGGATGTAGAGGATTGGGGAAAGGAGAGGGGACTGCTAATTTAAATGTTGTTTTTCAGAGAAGGTCTCACTGTAAGTTGTCTATGAGCAGGGAATTGATAGGGTGTCACGGAAGATTTGAGGGAGACCATTCCTGGCAGAGAGGGCAGCAAAAGTAAAGGCCATGAGGTGAACTCTGCCTGGTATGTCAGAGGCCAAAGTAGATTGAGCAAAGGAAGGAGGTTTCTGCAGGTTACTCAAGGGCAAAGAGGTGACAGGTGCCCTGATCACATACATCTTGGAGACCATTATGAAATTTTGGGTTTTATATGAAAAGATTAGAGAGTCATTGGAAGATTTTGACCAGACGTGGGACAGGATCTGCCTTAAGTTTAAAAGAGTCATCTTGGCTGCTTTGGAAAAGTAACTGTTGGGCTGCAAAGACTGAAGAAGAGACCAATTTGGACAGTGTAGATACAACTAAGCAAGGGACAAGGGTGGCTTGGTCCTGATGGATGTGGTCAGTCAATGGACATGGTTCGAAGTAAGCCAGTAACACTTGTCAATGTCTTGGATGTCTTATGGGAGAGGAAGAACTGTCCAAGGGGATGTGTGAGAACAAAAGAATGGAAATGCCACTCACTGAAATGGAGCCAGGAAAACCAGGAGTTGGGTCTTAATGCTCGTTACGTTTGA
Source organism: Loris lydekkerianus (assembly GCA_963574355.1). Classification (NCBI taxonomy): domain Eukaryota; kingdom Metazoa; phylum Chordata; class Mammalia; order Primates; family Lorisidae; genus Loris; species Loris lydekkerianus. The sequence goes on along the minus strand of CAUYPK010092426.1, from coordinate 21,675 downwards.
AAGGCCACTAGATGTCTAAGCAGTGATGTCAGGGGGGCAGCTAGAACAAAAGTCTGAAATTTAGCAATGAGACACCGGCTAGAGATAAAAATGTGGGAGTCCTCAATCTTGTGGATATCAAAGCCTTGATACCAAATCATGAGTTTACATTTTAAAAAGTATTTACTACTACAAGTTTGAGAACTGAGCCATCTGAACTGTCTCTTTCCATCTCTGTTTTTCTCTGGATTCTTTCCAGGCTCAAGTAACTTCTCCATTCATAAGAAACCCTGAAAACTCCAAGGTGTACATCCTATCCTATTAACAACCTGGGGAGGGAAAAGATTGCATCTCTTTTCAGATTACTGCTGTAAGGTGTCAGGATTAGGGCGGAATTTTGTTAATTAACTTTGATGAATGAACATACAAATGAATGAATTCTTTAAGCCTCTGGGTCCCTGTGTTCTTGAAGGTAGAACCCCTGGACTTTACACTAAAGAAGCGAGTCACGAGCCCATCTGTGCCCCCATCACTGAGACCAGGGAGTGGAAGACACTGGTTCAGTTCTTGCTCATGAAATATGGGGATTTGTGTTTACCTACCAATCCACATGGGCCAACCCTGATACTATCACTGAAAACCTTGTGAATATAGCAAGCAGTTGGGAATAACCCATGTTCGTTACCACCTCCTACGAAGCTTTCTGTGCTGGGGGAGACCAGTCAGTCTATATGCAATGGTAATGCCATGTAGTAGGTATGACAGGGATACACAGGGGGTGCCGGAGCCTCAGGAAGGAAAACCTGCCCTAGGGGAGCGCGAGGAGGATTTCCCAGAGGAAATGCATCTAAGCTAACAGCAAGAGCAACTGAAATCGAGGAAAGGGGGTGGGGTGATGAGGCCAGTGTCAGGGAAGTAGGAAACTCCGCAGGCAGTGGGTGGAAGTAGCAGGGTAGATCTGGAGATTTGAGTAGCACGGGTGGCTTAGAAAGGAAGAGATCAGACCAGGTAGGTCCCATAGCGTGAAGGAGCTTAGCAGTGGTGAGTTTGTATTAGATCATTTCTTCCTGCTGGCACTGGGATGCCACATTTAATTTCACTTGACTAGCTTCCCAGTAACCGGAGAAATGGGCTAAACTTTGAAGGATTTATTTGTTCACTTGAGTTGCCACTACTGATTTGCAAAATTTACATATTTTCTTACTCCTGGTGTTTCTCCCCTTTTCTTCTGCCTCATGAAGGTGACGGCGCCAATGATGTTAGCATGATACAAGTGGCGGACATCGGGATAGGGGTGTCGGGTCAAGAAGGCATGCAGGTAAGGGGGTACTTCTCCCGGCTGAAGGAATGAGCCTGCCAGCGCTCAACCCTGCGGGCTGGAAGCTGTCCCCTGAGTCAGGCATTCTTTTCTCATGAGCATAGAACATTTTCCTGGATAATTTTTGCTCCATGGTTACTGTGACAGTTTAAAAAATAGGGTTTATCTAGATCATAGGAATACATTTTTGGGCTTTGCAATACTCGTGTAAATTCTGACACTGAAGAAAGCTAGTAAGGATTTGAATAAAGGACCTTAAGAGCTGGAGGTGATGGGAGCCAGAAGCCAAGGGCAAGAAAGGGGCAGAGGGAATGAAGGTGAAGGCGGAGAAAGTATTGTGGGGCGTGTGTGTGTTGAATAGTATCTTAGGCACAGAATTCAGACCAAGCTTTTCACAATCCCCAAGACTGGTTTTCATCTATGGAGCAAACACTGTCAGAGGAAGGTGAGCAGGAGGCTTACGGTTTCCCAAGAATTGTGAATTACAGCATTTCTTTGAAAGCTGAGGGGCTGGGACACCTCTCTGCCTGACACTCACACAAAGTCCTATGATGTCGTGACGGCATCATTTTTAATCTTCTCTTCATCGGGGAGAAGTGAGTGCATGTTGGAATGCAGAAGACAGTTCTTGCTAAAGGAACTGCTTTCCAGGTAAAATTCATTTGCGGAAATTGCCCTGTAACTAGCAACTGGAGAGGAATCTTGTTTCACAGGATCCCATTGGAAGGCCGAGTAGTAATTCCAGGTAGCTCACTGGGCTGTATGTTCACACTTTTTCTGTTGCTCTGTGAATGTGTTTTCTTTTTCTTGTGATCTTCATCTAAGGTTTAAACAACAGATGTAACCAATGTGAATGTCAGGACGGTCCCCCGTGTTTGATTGCTGAGGATGACAGCTCTCCCTGTTGCCTCTGCAGGCGGTGATGGCCAGCGACTTCGCCATTTCTCAGTTCAGACATCTCAGCAAGCTCCTTCTGGTCCACGGGCACTGGTGTTATACGCGACTTTCCAACATGATTCTTTATTTTTTCTATAAGAATGTGGTAGGTAATCCCTTTCCCTTTCACACCTTCCAATCCTGGTTGCATGAGGGATGAAGAGCACGTGTCCTGTGCTGAGCTCACCAATCAATGTTTTCCCACCAGCCAGGAGGCCTCTTGTCTTATCAGAAATAATCTGGGAATGTGCTGTGTTTCAGCTGCTGAAAGCCAGGCTTGTCCATCTGCTGGCATTTTCTATTCCCTGTGCTTTTAAATTAAATTAAGTCCTGTCTGATTCACGTAAAATCCAATTTTTGACCTTCCATAAAAAGATGGCGACAAGCAGAATTATGAAATGTTTAATGCTATCAGTAAAAAATGAAAAGGTTTGCTGCCATTTTACTTGTCACACCAAAAAATATCTGCTTTCCCCAAATAATGTTTTCTGTGATGTATTGAAGATACAGATACAGATGAAAACTCAGTAAAATGTTTTATCCTGTAGCTGGCTGGTACCCACAAGTGCAAGAATTCTCTAGGCAGCCTATAAAGCATGTTAGGGCTTGATGGCAAAAGAACTTGGTTTTAATTATATAATTCCTAACAGGGGAGACTTTGATTAGAGTTTCTGGCTTCTAATCTGAACCATACTGTTTAAATTTCAGGGTTTTTAAAATAAAATCTTATTCATTTATGTCTCTTCTAACTGTAGTAATTATGAAGATACAATTTTTAGGCCAAATTCATTTTTGGTTTTTAAGGCCCAGATGTAGTATGTCTGTAGTACACATAAGTTTATATTGCTCTATTAGAATATTATCTTTAGGAAAAAACACACTTAAATGAGTCATTTTTAGGGTATCCCAAATGTATAATTTATTTATTTATTTATTTTATTTATTTATTTTTCTGCGACAAAGTCTCAGTATGTCGCCCTCAGTAGAGTGCTGTGGCATCACAGCTCACAGCAATCTCCAACCCTTGGGCGTAAGCGATTCTCTTGCCTCAGCCTCCCACGTAGCCGGGACTAAAGATGCCTGCCATGACGCCCAGCTGTTTTCCCACCACGACGCCCAGCTGTTTTCCCGCCACGACTCCCAGCTGTTTTCCCGCCACTACGCCCAGCTGTTTTCCCGCCACGACACCCAGCTGTTTTCTTGCTGCAGTTCTTATTGTTGTTTAGTTGGCCCAGGCCAGTCTTGAACCCACAGAGTTCGGTGCATGTGGCTGGCCCTGTAACCAGCATAGTAACCACTGTGCTACAGGTGCCAGGCCACCAAATGTATAATTTAGATCTCTCTGTATATGAGTGTTACCTGTTCAGTAAAGCCTTTTTTTCCTGTATCACAATGAACTTTTTGGGAAACTCTCAGTATTTCTAATTACTCCTTAGAAAAGCACAGTTAGTCAAAGTCTGGTAAAACTCAGATACTTTAAGAAAATGTTTGCCTTGCATATCTGCCTTAGTATGTAATTCCAGGGAAAGCTACGGTTTATAATTTAAAATTCTTGGATTTAGTGGTCGTTGACTCAAAGAAGACTCCTTTGCAGATTTTTTTAAAAACAACTTTGTATCTTTTCCCCTGCTATGATGAAACTCATTCCCCCTCTGCCTTGTTGTGACTCCAGATTAAACTCAAGGGTAAACACTAATGTTCGTGTGAGATACTACACATCCATGCTCTTGAATAGAGAGGCCACGGTAGTTAATGGCGAGTACATCACCAGGAAACCAGGCCCTGTATCCTTTCTGTTCTGTGATCCTTGGATGGCCATTTATACTGCTATTCCCCAGACTTAATTTTTGCCTCATATTTACCTAGCTTAAAAAAAAAAAAAAAAAAAAAAGAACAGGGCCAGGCCTGAAAGCCAGTAGAGTACCTCATCTTTCTAAAGCTGCAGTCACTGGGTGTTGGATGACATTTGTGATGAAGACCATGGACTCGTTCCCAGAATAGTGCCCAAACCGCGTGGACTCCAGAGTGATGCATTTCAGGAGCTGGGCCCATGTCCAGGGACGCTGGACTAAGATGCTCTATTCTGAGGACTGTGGCCCTTCTCTTCTGGTGTTCTAATGTATCTTTTTATAAGACACTTTGCAGGTCATGAGTGCTTTCTAACTTGGTCTTCATCCTAAGCCCTAAAGTGGTACAATGCTCATTTTACAGAAGAGGAAGCCAAAATTCAGAAAGGTTAAGAAGATGGCCTAAATCAAACAAGCAATAGGAAGTGTCCACAAAACCCTGTATGCCTAAGCCCAGGGTCTTCCCTGCTCCGTGGCACAGAGTTTTTGCTATAGGTGTAAAGTATTGGCGTAAACCATGTAGGATGCATATGCCTACCCTCGAGAGTCGCTAACTATCCTGGTTTTAGCACCAAGAGTCTCATGCCCCAGGAAAACCCACCAGTCTCAAGCAAGCTGGCATGGCCAGCCCCTCTGCTGGCATGGCACATCCCATTTCACTACTAAGAAGGAGTTGTAAACCCAGAGAGCAAGAGGATAAAAACTCACAGTGTACCTGCTTTGTGCCACCTCATGTAAAGTTAAATATCTGAATTTGAACACAGGCTCTGCCATTTATTAGCTGGGTGGCTTTGGGCATGTTCCTTAACCTCTCTGTGCCCCAGTGTCTAAGTCTGTTCAGGCAGCTATAGCAAAGTCCCAAAGATGCTTATAAACTACAGACATTTATTTCTCACAATTCTGGAGATCAGCTTCTGCCGAGGGCTCACTTCCAGGTTGCAGAATGGTCATTATATTGTCACATGGTTGAAAGAGAGTCAAACCTCTCTGGGGCCCCTTTCACAGGGTCACTGATCCCGTCTAGGAGGGCTACACTGTCTTGACCTAGTCATCCCCTAAAGACTGCACCTTCTAACACCATCACATTGGGCACTAGGATTTCTACGTGTGAATTTTAGAGGGCTACAAACTCTCAGTCCATTGTACTTAGTTTTGTCATCTGTAAAATGGGAACAGACAGCAAGAATTTCCAAATTGGTGTGAAGATTAAATGAATGATCTGTAAACAGCAGAGGACCAACATCACATGTAAGATGGGGGTTGGGGGTGGCTGGGCACACTATAGCAAAGTCCCAAAGATGCTTATAAACTACAGGTGGCCCAGCCACCCTAATGCACAGGTGTGTGTCCTTAAATTTAACCATTTACCAAGTAAAGCTGCCAGGTACATTGTCATCTATTGTGTAAATGAGGAAACTGCCGAGAGTCGCACAGTTCCATGTGGCAGAGTATAAAATGTGGGGTCATAGTGTGCAGACCGTTTCTAAGATCTGAATGTCCCTCTGTGTGTCCCTAGGCCTACGTGAACCTCCTTTTCTGGTACCAGTTCTTTTGTGGGTTTTCAGGAACATCCATGACCGACTACTGGGTCTTGATCTTCTTCAACCTCCTCTTCACCTCTGCTCCTCCCGTCATTTTCGGTGTTTTGGAGAAAGATGTATCTGCGGAGACCCTCATGCAACTGCCTGAGCTTTACAAAAGCAGTCAGAAATCAGAGGTAGGTGCTAAAGCAAGAATGCTCGGATGGGTTTACATCTATTGTCAAAGCCAGGGCATTTTCCAATCCCCTAGCCCAAACACTGCAGCCCACTCAGAACTATTTGAAGTGTCTGGTTGTTTTAAAACATCTCTGTTCACATGACAAGTACGAAGCTACTTGCCTCTGAGATGAGCACAGACAAATCTGTGAAAAGCCTTAGGTGCTTTTAAGAAACAACCCAGTGTTTGGTGCTTACTGAAAGCAGCATCTAGTGTTCACTGAGCCCTTCTGCCATCTACTGTGCTGACTGCTGAGCACCTCTGGTCTCCTTCATCTTCATGAAAACACTTGGAGATAGAGCCTCGCTTTGCTCCCATTCTAAGATGGTAAATCTGAACCTCAAAGGGGTAAAGTAATTTCCAAAAATCTCACAGCTGAAAAATGGTCCACTGTGTGTTAGAAATAACAGGCTATGTTTAGCCTAAGTTTAAATTCTGTGGCATGTGACCTTGGTAATTTCTTTGACTGCCTGTGCTTTGTTTACTTTATGGAAATGATGTGAGAATTCAGCAAAGTAATATGTGTAAATTTTCAGACATACTGAGCTCTCCATATTAGCTGGTTTTTTGTTTGTTTTGTTTTGTTTTTTGAGACAGAGTCTCACTCTGTGGCCCTCGGTAGTGTGCTGTGGCATTATAACTCACAGCAACCTCAAACCCTTGGGCTCAAGTGATTCTCTTGCCACAGCCTCCCAAGTACTTGGGACTACAGGCATCTGCTGCAATGCCCAGTTAATTTTTCTATTTTCAGTAGAGACGGGGTCTCACTCTTGCTCAGGCTAGTGTTGAACTCCTTATAATCCTTTAATATCATCCAGTCCATTCATATCAAAGAACTACATGGGGTTTTCTTAATGGAGTCCAGTTTGACCAAAGTTCAAGGGCAGAATGCAGGAATGTATGACTGAATCCATGAAGGTTGCCCTGAACCCCAGGGCTAAGTTCAATTTCAAATCCATTGGGGTCAGGAGGGGTTCAGGGAGTCTTTTAATCAATGTTTTTAGAGCTGGTGTTTGAAAAGCCTGTTTATACAGACTGAAGATAGGAATTGGTCCTTACTCTTGGGAGAACTGAGGTCACTGTTTCCTGCTGTTGAATTCTGTTATCAGTCTTTTGTACACACTGTTCTCTGGAGCTGGCCAGTTTTATAAAAGATGATCATAGCGAGCTGATCCCCAGCATGTGGCCATTGATAAAAGGTAATTGATTTCATTCACTTTACGTCCCATAATTTGTCCTTTCTGAGAACTTGGCCTCCAAACAAATTCTGCTTTATGCTGGGTCTTTTTCTGTGTTCACTGTCAGGAGATATGTGCTCCAGGACTATAGAATCTCACTCCTTTAAAGCAGATGAGTCTGGAACTCTGTGCAGAGACGCTCTGCTTCTGTGAAGCCTTTTACTTAATCTCTCATCACCCACGCAGGCGTCTTCTCTGGCTTTGGCTCCGTATCCAGATTTTTCCTTCAGTTTCCAGGAGATCCCATGAGTTAACTCCTTGCCCGTCACGTATCTTAGTCATTTTCTGTTTAAATACTATTCTGCATGTCACTGTGGGAAGTTATGCTTATCATCTTTTCACTTCTAGGTTTTGTGAGCAACCTCTGTCCTCCCAGTAGTGTGAAGCTGTACTTTAATTGAACTTATCCCTAAATGGTTTTCTTTTGTTAAATGACATTTCAGTTGCCTCTTTGTCTGCGGCACATTTTCGTCTGTTGTTCTGCTTAGATTTCATGGACACTTGGATGAAGAAAGGCAAATAGAATATTCCCTCATCTCTAGTGAAGAAATAGTAGAAGATAAAGGGAAAATTAGATGCAACAACAAATCTTCATTGCTCTGAATTTCCAGAGAACACAGAGATAAAAAAGGATAGATATAAAAATGTCAAGTTTAGTCTTTTGAAGAATGGAAGGAGAATTTGTGTACTTATAAGGCTTTGTTCTTTAAGAGCCAGTAAGACATTTTCAAGAAAGTTTCAACCCCTGTTTGCATTTGAAAAAAAATAATACTAAGAAGGACATGTTAAGACCAGCTCAGGGATGGTGCGTGTGTGGGGTTTGTCCATCCTTTCCTTCTGGATCTGAGTGCAGCTCCATTACCTCCCAGCACACACCCCCATCAATCAGAGTTACCTCTTGTTTGAACAACCATTTTCAATCACTTGCCTAGTGTCTCTACTTGATCTTTCTTTTTCTTTCTACAAGATGTGTATAGGATGCAGTTTAGTACATGAAAACTTACATAAGAACAGTTTTTAACCTACACATGTAGGCATGGCTGAGTACCTATTATTTACTAGGCACTGCTTTAATCACTTGAATAAAAGAGACCAAGTCCTACCATATGATGCTTGTATCCCATTTAGAGAATCAGAAAATCATTAAGTAAACAAAAGAGATATTTGTGATGGTGATGAGAGACTTGTCAGGATGCCATGGCCAGAAGTGGTTGAGTGGACACAACTTTAGGCATCTGATATGCCTCTATGAGGAAGTGATATTTGAGGCAGGATGTAAGTCATAGTGAACTCTTCATGTGGGAAATCCAGGGCAAAGAATCCCCAGCAGAGAGAACACTACAAGGAAAGGATGGATTTAACACAGTCAAGGAAAAAAAGAAGGAAAGTCCCTGTGGCAGGATTGTAATGGCAAGATGTGACCCTGCAGAGCTATTCGGTGGGCAGACCGTGTGAGGCCTTAGTGGTCAAGGGAAGAAACTTAGATTATCCTGGAAATGCAGTTGGAAGTCACTGGAGCGAACGGAGGGAGTCGTCTGGTTAAGCTGGGAGATGGCACGACCTGGCTTGCATTTTTTACAAAGCATCTGGCTGACTTGGGAAAACTAGATTGAGAATAGAAGAGGAAGCAGAGAGGACAGTTAGATGGCTGTCATTAATTCATACAGAGTTGATGGTGAACTGGATTGAAGGGAGTAGTATGAATAAAGAGAAGTGGATCGGTTTGGACAAGTTTTGGATCAGTACCGACGGGTCAGTAGGAAATGAAAAGTTAGTGCTACAAGCCCCGTTTCAGGGAGTCGGTAAGCTCTCACCTGTGGGGTGCAATGTGGGGTATATGGTACACCTCCCAGGTGAAGGGCTCAGTGGCAACTTGGACTTCACCTAGCACACACAAACAGCATAACCTAATTGTATACACCCTTACATTAATCTGAAAAAATGAAATAAAATAAAACTCATTGTGTCTTGAACAAAAAGTAAAATAAAATTGGTCCAGTGATAATCATAACCTGAATTGAATAAGGGTCAAGGATTTTTTTTTTCACCACACTCACCTGTGAACTCATTGCATTCAACTATTCTTATTATTACCTCTGTTGACATACCATTGGTTTTTTGAGTGAAAGAGTGAAGAAATAGTCTTTTCTTGGCTTGTGTGGTTCCTTGACTTTGCTCGTTGTTCTCACTCCCTCCCACATCTGCTGCATTTCCAGGCGTACCTGCCCCTGACCTTCTGGATCACCTTGCTGGATGCCTTTTACCAGAGCCTGGCCTGCTTCTTGGTGCCTTACTTTGTGAGTCTTTGTTCACTTACTGTATTTTTTATTAACGAATCAATGAGGCTTCTTTGTACTTTGCCACCAATATATCAGCATATAGAAGGGTAGATTGCTTATAAAATCAGGCTGATTATTAAACTGTCTAAATTATAATCTCCCCTCAAAATATGTTAGGAATTGGATTAAATTTGGAAAGAAGTACCTTGTTTAAGTCCTTTTTGGTCTTTTGCTAACCTTGTATTGCTTAATAATTTTTGTCAATGACATGAATAAAATGGAATGTCTGGCCACATAATTAGTCAAAAAATCAGAGAGGCAAAGTCAGAATATAAAACCTTTTTTTAGTAAGTGGGTTAATTCTACTAGGGTGACATTTATTTTTGTTTCCTTTCTTTCTTTTTTTATTTCAAGTGAGGGTACAAACAACTAGGTTAGATAGAGTCCCTCTTGAAGTTGTGACCTGCATCCAAATGGGGTGCTATGTACCCCTACACTGTGCCCATTGAGTACACCAATTCCTTCCCCTGTTTCCCCCTCTCCCACCTGGAATTGAATTGAGTTTTTCTCTTGTGTGGGCATGTGTTAGACCATCTGCTGGCTTCATATTTGTATTGAGTACATTGGATTCTTGGTTTTCCATTCTTGTGATACATTACTGAGGAGAATGTATTTCAACTCCATAGGATGACATTGGAGTATTAAATTGAAGATCCTATAAGTAATGTCTCCAAGATGAAAAAACCATTTTAGGGGTGCCACCTGTGGCTCAACGGGGTAGGGCGCCAGCCCCATATGCTGGAAGTGGGGGGTTCAAACCCAGCCCTGGCCAGAAATTGCAAAAAAAAAAAAAGTTAAAAAAAAAAAGAAAACCATTTTACAGGTAAAGAATGAAAAAAGGCAACTAGGCAAAAAAATGTGTAGAGATTAATTTTAAAAATTTAGCCTAACACCAAGCACAAAGCAACATGATTGACATAGCTGTTTGTCCACATAAGCCTCTCCTCAGAAGAAAACACTTCTTTTACTGTGGATGGTATTAACAGAGTACAATATGAAAAAAGGAAAAAAAATGATAGTCTCTTAGTTAACAATCTTCATTCTTTATTCAAATAATCAGAATATTTAAATACCGTATATACTCAAGTATAAGCCAAGTTTTTTTGGCACAAAATTTGTGCCGAAAAACCTGAACTCGGCACAAATTTTGTGCCCAAAAAACTCGGCTTATACTCGAGTATATAGGTAACTATTTAAATTAAATCCACTAGAGGAATAGTTTAAAAACTTGAAGACAAAGAAGGCAAGAGAGTATATTTGCTTAGGAGAGATAGAAACTTAGGGTGGTTTCTTCAGAGCTTTGAGGCTCTGGAACTGATTTCTCTATATCTTAAAGAGCTAGAAATATGAGTAAAGATCAATTGTGGTTCAGAATAAAGAGGAATTTCAACTGAAAAGTTTGAAGGTTAGACAGCCTATCTGGGAGACAGTTAGTACTCTCTTTGGAAGTTGTTGAAGTTTATACTAAAGGACTAATCCATAGAGATGTTGTGGAGAGACTTAATCCTTAGTTGAGCTGCAGGTAAAGTGGTGTAACATCGAGTGTGCACAATTCTCCAAGATTGTGTGTGGTTGTCCTCTTTTTCTAGACCTACCAGGGATCCGACATTGACATCTTTACATTTGGAAACCCCCTGAACACAGCTGCCCTGTTCATCATTCTCCTCCATCTGGTCATTGAAAGCAAGAGTTTGGTGAGTAGTTTTCCTGCTTCTGAGGAGCCTAAAACCCTTTGTGCTTAGGGAAATGTCTTCCGTTAGCAGCGTCTCAGTTAAGCCCTTCATGCCCCCAAGATAAGTGGCAATGAGCAGAGTCCCCACTCCAGGGAAGAGGGCAACTCGCAGCTATTCTTCCTGATGTTGCCTGCTGCCGAGCTGAGGCTGATGTGCAACCCGGAAAGACAGGAAACACCTGCCTACTGCCTTTGGCCGTGTCCCTGGTGGGCTGACAGAGGCAGGAGGAAGGCTGAAGGGGTAATTGCCGGTCTGCAGCCAGCATTCTATCAGCAAGCTGGTAACTTTCAACTAAAATAAAAGGAGTGTTGTGACATAATCCTGGGACTGTGACTTAGTGATGATTTTATGCCTTTCATATAATACAAAAAATATTCTTTTTTCACTCTCCTTTGAGTAAAACCCTTTAATGGTTTCCCATTTTTCTTGGAATAAAATCTGAAAGCCCTGAGGTGGCCTGCCTATAAGGAAGGCCTCCTGCAGTGATGAGGCCTCTCTCTCCAACCTCGTCTCCACATACTATGGACTGGAACCACATTATTCCTCTTTCACTTTTTCAGATGCATTAAGCTTGTTCCCACATCAGAACCTCGGCCCTTCCAGTATCTTTTAATGGAGGGTTTTTTTGTTTGTTTGTTTTTTTGTCTCCCTTGTTTCCCTGTTTCTTCACCTAACTCAAAAGTTATTTTAAGTCTCATTAGAGATCAGCAAAAATGCAGTTTCCCCCATGATCCCTTCCCAAGCCATCCTTTCTCTCATACCATTCTCTTGCTTTTACTCGTGGCTCTAATAATTTATAATTATTCATTTAATTATATGATTATCTGATTCATGTAAATCTTCTGCATTTATAATCTCTGTGAAGGCAGATTCTATACTTATTTTGTTCCTCACTGTATACCAGTGTCAAGAACAAGGAAGGTACACAATAGGTGCTCAAAAATATTTGAATGCATAAATGAATGATTAAATACCATGTTTGGAGTATAGTTACCATCCTGGAAACAAGTAAACTTGAAATAAGAAATACTAAATGGGTTATAGTTTAAGATATATACGATTATGTTATTAAATTATAATGATTTCTAATGTATGGCTGATTGTTTTTAGCAGCACTTTCTTTGTTTATAATCATTTATAACTCAATCTTACAACCAAAATGCAGTAAATGGCTAAAAGTCTGCAAATACCAGACGAGAAAAGGGAATTCTAGAACTGAAATATTTGGGATTGTTTTAATATCTATTTAATTTTTAAACAATTAGTTAGGTACTTTCAGTCACCACCTATGGAGATGCCATAGGTGCTGAGATTGGTTAGTGTTCCAGGGAATCTAACACATGAAGTGGTTACTTTGGATTCATTAATTAACAGCAATAACATCTATTCTGGCCAATCTGAGCAAATGAAAAGGTTACCAAGAATCTATTGAAGAACCACAGTTAGACAAATTAAAGCAAAACAAAAACAACAACAACAAAAAATCCTGAGGAAAGAGTGACTCCAGAGATCCAGGGAACAGAAACTAATAGACAGGCTTGTCAGGATGGTCCTCTGCTCTGAACTGACGCCTGTCATTTCCTGTCTGCTCTTGTGTTGTCCTCCAAGTCCATGCCCTGGGGACAGAATGCTATTTCTCTAGCTACAGTCGTAGACTTCGGCTAGAAGTTGAATATTTTCCCAAGATGGTGACAATGCTGGGTGTCCTCATTAAGAGTAAAGGGAGTGAAAGCAAGATTCCAAGAAAAACATTGACTGCCGTATAAAGGATCCCTCTTTAAGGAATTGTTCTTCATGGCAGACAACACATTCCTGGAGCTCCAGCCTCTGGAGGTTCCTTGTCAGTAAGATCCTCCATCTTAAGAATATACAACACTGTCCCTTCATTCCCACCCTCACCGTCTCGTTGCCATTTTCTACTGGGTGTTCTTTGACTTTAACATCCTGTATCAACTCAAGCTAGGTTACGGTGTAACACACAATTTTTTCTCTTGCTCATATAAAGTTGGCTGATGTTCTAGGCAGCTCTAGAAGAAACTGTCCTCTGAGGGGTGGATCAGTAGCCCAGGGTGTGTCTTATAGCTGTGATACCTGGAGTTGTCTCCAATGGGAATTTCTTGGTCAGTATGGAAGGAAAGGAGAAGGCATGAAAAATTGCACACCAGCTCTTACGTGCTTCACATACCCCTTCCACTCACATTTTATTGGTCAAGCAAGACTGACATATGGTTCTGCTTAGTATCAAAGGAATGGGTAAGTGCAGCCACCCAAATGCTTACTAAGGGTAGGGAGAGTGCTGGTGAGCAACAGTCATGTCTACACCTGTGTGAAGTTTGATGGTCACTGGATTAAGGTATAATACTGCATATTAATAAAGAAATAGACCAGCGAGTGACTGTATGGAAAAATTTAGGAGGAAATCCAGACACCTTCTGGTTTATGGATGATACAGAAGAAACTAGTGAACAGAATTACATTTTGGCATTTGATTTAGTTTTAAAGAATTCAAACAGCAGTATAAGCCATTCACAAAAATACTCTTATCTTATTTTGTATTTTGTTGCACCATTCACCCAGTGTTCAGATGTGTTATCACTCAGTGCTCAGCACTGTTATCTGTTCAATGGTGCAGACTTTGCCAGGCTGTAGGGCCCTGTTGGTGCGACTGTTTATTCCCTTTGCTCTTCTTGTTTTGCAGACTTGGATCCACCTGCTGGTCATCATTGGTAGTGTCTTGTCTTATTTTTTCTTTGCCTTGGCTTTTGGAGCCATGTGTGTGACTTGCAACCCACCATCCAACCCCTACTGGATTATGCAGGAGCACATGCTGGATCCAGTGTTCTACTTAGTTTGTGTCCTCACAACCTGCGTTGCTCTCCTGCCCAGGTATGGTGTGTGTAGCTTATCACCAAGAGAGTGAAAGAATTGTAGACTGAGAATCTTTCAAGCAACTACAAAGAATTGTCAGCAGACCACCCTTTCTAGTAGTAAGGAAATCAGTATGTATATTAGTTAAAATAGTGTCTTTAACTGTTTTATCAGAGAAGAAACATGGCTTAATGAAGGAAACTAGAAACTTGTTTCCCTCTCTTCCTAAAATGTCTAATCTGGTTGACAGTTCACAGGGATAGGGTCACTTCTCTTTATGAGGTTATCAAAGTACCTAGAACCCTTTCTCATCTTTTTGTTCTGCCATCTCCCAACAATATTGCCCTTACTCGGGTCTGTTTTTTGCTGCTACAATGGAAAACCACCGACTGCATCTCTGGCTGACATTCCAGGCAGCTTGGTCTAGAAAGGACAAGTTTGTGTTACCTCATGACAATAGCCATAGGAAACTAGTACGAAAAGCTAGCGTGTCCAAACACCTACTGTGTGTCAACACTCTGCCTGGACTATCTCATTTAACCCAACATTAAGTCTGCAATATAGCAACTATTAGTATGTCTACTTTTACAGATTTTATTTTCATTTATTTAGCAAACATTTCACACTTTGTATTTTCTAAGCACTTAACAAATATTAATTTATTTAGTATTGTTTTCATCTCCATTTTCTAGTTCATTCCCTTTACCAAGAGGCCACGTGGCCACCAAATCATTTCATTTTTTTCTAATCAGATAGTAATTTTGTCTGTCCCTTGATGCACTTGAGGTGAATTTAATTCTGTGTTGCTCCTTCCGATTTAGGTTTATGTACAGAGTTCTTCAGGGATCCCTGTTTCCATCTCCAATCTTAAGAGCTAAACACTTGGACAGACTAACTCCAGAGGAGAGGACTGAAGCTCTCAAGAGGTGGAGAGGGGCTGCAAAGATGGATCAAGTGACCTCAACATATGCTGAGAAATCAGCTGGCAAGTCAGGAAGAAGACCTGTGCCCGGAACTTTTGCTGTCTTTGCGATGAAGCCTGCGTCTTCTTGTGCTGTTGAACAGGGAAACAGATCTGTATGCGAAACTGCTTTAGACCCAGGCTGCCATGAAACTGAGGCCTCAAGAGATTAAGAAAGCGAGTACCTTCTTGACATTGAAGTCTTCTTTCAAGTGTAGAAGAGAGGTTTTGAAGAGGTGTCACAACCAAGTAAAAATGACTTGTACTTTTCCACAAGGGGCACAGGCATTATAGTAGGCTTGGGAAGGCTGACATAATGACCATTATTATTATGTGTTTGTATACACATTTGTAATAGAGGGGTAGAGTTTGACCTGGACAGACTTCAGGTAAGTGAAATATTTAATTTCAAATCAAATGCTTTTATGAAACTTTTTGGATTTTGTAAAAGCATCTCAATTGCCTTAGAAATGTAAACATTTTCAAGGGGAGCCATTGGGGATATATTTATTTTATTGGGAGTTCTCATATTCTCAGGAAATTCTTCAAATGGGTAGGCTCCACTCTGAATTTTTTTTTTCAATTAAAAACACAAGTACTTTTGAGTTAGGACTCAGAGAAGATTTTCATATGGAAAAATGTTATAAATGGTTAAGTTACAGATAAATTTCCAAGAGCTTTTTAAATAACATTATACCTAAAATAAAGTATAATCACATTGCTTAAAATATGTTAGATACACCTCACTGGTCATTTCAGTGTTTTCCTAAGGTGAGAGGGAGCAGGAAAGATGGAGTAGGTTTTATCAGATACCAGAAATGCATTCCTCTCTCGGCAGCAGTCCAAAGAAGACTTTTTATGTGGGCTGTCTCTGCACAGATGTTGTCAGTTAGGAAACTGAGGCCGTAGGTCAGGCAAATAGAATCAACTGAGCTTACAGCCCATAAAACTGAGAATAGCCTAATCAAAATGATACCATCAATTTCAAAACAATCTTCTAGAGACCAACTTGAAGGTTCATTATTTATGTAATATCCAACAACTTTTCTAGTGTTGTGGACTTGAAAAAGTGAGATACAAATTGAGACTAATACAGATTGTTCTCAGGAGGTATCTATGAGGTTCTGAGAAAACATTTTTAACACATTTGCGGATAGGAATGTCTATACAGCAAGTTTACGGCTGTCTCAAATCATGTATGCTGGCTTTAGTTGGAACAAAGAAACTACAGTAGAGCCTCCAGAGTCGACCACCTCCCTACATTGACCACTTCTTACAGTGAACTAATTTTCATAGAGTAGACGTGCACCACATGTGCGTACCAGTGCAGCTGGCCCAGTACTCCGTGTTGACCATCCCTGTATGTAGACCAGTTTGTTACAGTCCTTGGGTGGTCGACTTACAGAGGTTCTACTCTAGGTTTACACTAAGTAAGGCCAGGTGCTATTATAGTATCATGTATTCTTGCTGAAGTTCTTTTAAAATTCTGTTAGCATTTCTATTACCTGAACACTGTCAGCCCTCAATCATCCAGAATTTGCTTCCTGAATCTCCATGCTAATGTTCAATGTCTACATCAAGGTCTTCTTAGTAACTATCCAACTATCATTCTCAGGGTATAATCTTTGACCTGCTGCCTGCTATTGTGGTCTGACATTGTTTGGTAGCCTTCTGATATTATTGCATATAGTCTTTTATATGTATTGATTTCGAAAACTTTCAAAACCCCACACGGCTAAAGAAAGTTGCTTTTTATTTCCTCATTTTTTTTTAAATAAACTATTTGATAAATAATGTGTACTGAAAAATTATTATCACTCTTATTAACACTCAACTGAATCCAAGTGTAATTAGGACCAGAACTTAGAAGGAAGCAGACATTTTACCAGATAACCGTTTTGGCCTTTTCTTTTTTTTTTCTTTTCTTTTTTTTTTTTTTTTTATAGCGACACAGTCTCACTTTATGGCCCTTTGGTAGAGTGCCGTGGCATCACACAGCTCACAGCAACCTCCAGCTCCTGGGCTTGAGCGATTCTCTTGCCTCAGCCTCCCGAGTAGCTGGGACTACAGGCGCCTGCCACAACGCCCGGCTATTTTTTTATTGCAGTTTGGCCGGGGCCGGGTTTAAACCTGCCACCCTCGGCATATGGGGCCGGCGCCCTACTCACTGAGCCACAGGCGCTGCCCTTGGCCTTTTCTTATATGGAAAAATCAGTGACGTCCTATCCTTCGCTACCTTTGTAGCAGTTGACATTCATTCCCTGAGATCAGAATCTTCTGCTAAATAAAAATTCAGAAGTATATTCAGTTGTAAATAAAAGGTTAGAATCTAAGAATAAAAAGAATGAGCCAAAAACACTAAGAGAAAAAGCTAATTTTTAAGATATGAATTATTTGTACATATAAATAAGGGGAAAAAATGAGTGCTTATGTTATAGGACCACAATCTTGTATCTACAATTCCAAAATTTCCAGGGCTCTGAAAACTGAAATACTTTTCATAAATTAAGCACAAATTCAGTGCCTTGAACAAATGTAAGGCTATTTATTTACTTCATGAAATTATTCATATTTTTGCTACAAAAATATTAATAGCCTATGTTATTACAGAGTGCTAAACTTATTATCTTTTTAAAATTTGGAAAATTCTGAAATTTGAAATACATCTGGCCCCTAGGCTAAAGAAATTTGGGATGTAAGGAAGCATTTTCAGGGTCATGTTTATAAGTAACTCTTTAAACAATGTTATCCAAGCTGATGTGATCTGTTGCATTATTATTATTATTATTATTATTATTATTGAGACATAGTCTCACTTTGTTGCCCTCTGTAGAGTGCTATTGCATCATAGCTCATAGCAACCTCAAATTCTTGGGCTCAAGTGATCCTCTTTCCTTGGCCTCCCGAGTAGCTGAGCCTGCTGTCACCTGCCACAACGCCTGGCTATTTTTTTTTTAAGAGACAGGGTCTTGCTCTTGCTCAGGCTGGTCTCAAACTCCTGAGCTCAGATTATCCACCCACCTCAGCCTCCCAAGAGTGCTAGGGTTATAGCCATGAGCCACCCACCCATCCTGATCTGTTACGTTTCAATGTTTAATATATTTCACCAAATTGGAGGAGGAGGGTCAAACATATCATTACTTCTACTAGCCAAGAAAATTGATTAATAATATACATTTTTGAGATATAATTTTATTACAAAAGATTTATAAAAGAATTGGGTCCATTCCCAAAAATGTACCCTGGATGTTGAAGACCCATGTGCTTTTCCAGGGCTAAGGTTCTCATTGTTCACTGAATGGGTTATTTGAGACTATTAGCAATCTCTAATTTCAGACTAATCAAGGTTAAAATGAAACAGCATGTACCTGTGAAAATGAGATATAAGAAAGAAAAATGTTGACGGGTGGGGTGCTGAGTGCCACCATGCTATTATAGGGTAAGAAACAATTTCCTGAGACTTGCTATCTAAGATACATATCCGTCAAAAATAAAAAAGAAAGTTATATAATTTTATTTGTATTAAGAATTAATGAAAGTACGTACAATATGTACATTTCACTGAATAGAAGTTGAACAATGCTAAAAGTTGTTACATTAAGTATGTACCTAAAACTATAATGAAACTGGTATGTTCTTAAAACTTTCATACAATTGTGTTCAGTTGCTGTATTTCACACTTGCCCTAGGTTTATACAAGACAGGATATGGAAAGTGTTTAAACAACAGTAAATTTCAAATAGGTTTACACATAGAAAAAGAGTACAAAAATACAGGTATAAAATTGCAAGTAGTCTCTGTTTGGAATACTGAGGCAGTCCAGGTGGCTGGTGCAGTTTCATAGGGAAGTGCATTTGTTCAAAAGGCATTCATCTAAATGTTGCAAAATGAATGTCTGACTAATTGAATTAGATACATGTGAAGATTTGCCTTTTGAAGCCTTTCAGCGGGATGGGGGAAGACTTTTAACCACAAATTACTTCAAAATTGATTTGCATAAAGTGTCCTAGTGCTAAAAATCATTTTCAAAATTGTAACTATCAAGACAAAGAAATTGCAACACCAGATGTTAAATACCTTTTGAGTAAAATTCCAAAATGTTTCACTCCATGCAGAGTTTTACTGTGCTTTGAAATATATTTCTGTGACTTTATTGATATGCACGAAAACAGAAAAACAAAACATATTTTAATTGGGCAAGAGATGCAATTTTATTTTATTTATTTTTTTTTTAATTTGCATCCCTCCATTCTAAAGCAAGTTCCCTTCTGGCAAAATTTAATATCCACTTTATTTTCATACATAGTACAGGCAAAATAAAATATTTCCTGTGAATATTGATACAGTTTTTGAAATCTCAATCAGCTGAGACACACTGAACAAACCCCAGCTACGAGGAAAGTTCAGTGCAGACTTTTCTATAAAATTACAACCTTGATTTAAATTCAGAATGGGTAATCCTATGATGCCAAGTGTTAACACTGAAGTCCAAAGAATTTTGCATTTAATATGTTTTGCTACCCAAATGGGATGCTGTTCATCTTTTACCTCTGTCTTGTGTAAGTTCTCAAGATCATGTAAGCCTCAAAAGGGTGACCGGAAATAATTTAAGCATGTAAATTATCTTGGCGTTTAATAAATCAAAAGCAAGTCTCTAAGTTCAATGTCAAAATTTCTCACTATGCTACTGCACTTGCGAAACAGAAACTGCCAAGATGTATAAATAAGTTGACCTGAATCTCAATGTCTTTTTTGTGATAGGATAAAAGGGAACCTTCTGTAACATGTTACCCTAGTGCCCACATTTTTTAAAGCCCAGAGCTAATAACTGCATGTTGCAGTCAAGGTTAGTTTTGGCAAAAGAACAAAGTCTGCTTTGCTTAGTTTTTTGAAAGTCTTTCACTGAACTTGAAATAAGAGAAAAATCAAGTTGAAAAAAAGTTGAAAAAATTAGTCCAAAACAAACATGCAAATTTGCAGTTCGGCATTGAGCATCCCTGCCCATGAAAAGTGCTTCTGTAGAGCTCTCTGCATCAATCTCTTCACAGTCAAGAAGGCCATGTTCTTTGAGTATAGCTGGCAAAATCTCTGACCACCTTTATAGTTAGTCCAGGAGAAAGGTCTGTATATATATTTGTCTTTGGATCCATTCAACGAAGTAGGACACGTTGCTATAAACACCAGGCCCCAGGACTTTGGAAAAGCAGACGGAGCCCCACGAGGTTAAACCAAACAAAGTCCACTGTCCCGCAGGACGCTCACAAACAAGAGGCCCACCGCTGTCCCCCTGTAATGGAGAGTGAAAAATTAGTCACTGGGATTTCATACTTCTAACAGCATCCACGCTGCCCTGAGGATACAATGAAGATAAACTTGCTTAACAAACTTGGAAAATTTGATCAAAGCTTTCCTTGTCAGCTTGGGGAGGCACTGTGGTTTTCACTGAATAAATGGAACTTTGAAAAAAACATCTTAAACTCATATCTTTAAAAGGAGAGAGAGTGGCATGTGGGTATTATATTCTTTCCATGAAATTAGAAGACACTTTTTCAGTCGTTTCCTGCATTTATCAAAATACATCATAATTTTTTTAAAGCATCAGAACTTATCTCCTAGTTGACCTCATTCTTTAAGTTTGATTAATCTTATAGCTGTAAAAAAGTACCTAAAATGGAACAACAATTTTTTTTTCTCCTCACAAACAATACTACAAAAACATCCTAAAATGCCTCTCTATTCTCCAGATTCTTGCTATGTGAATGAATGTTTTAAGTGTAACACATTTGGGGCCCTCACTGTACTTAGGAGTTTTTGGTGTATTTGAATTCAAAATACCAGTTAAGAATGACTTACCATGAAGAATTTCACTTATTTATAGTCTATGTTTTATTTCATATCCATAAAGATTTTCATCCTCAACGTTTAGGTTTAGGTATTCCCACTGAGTTTTATTCAGCCCTTTCCCCCAGATACAGTTAACAATAAAACACCGTGGAATTACAGACAATAATATTTGCTACACCTGAACAGATAAGGGTAGATAAGAGCATTCTTCACTACTGCAGAAGAGAGGGGTTGATGACATAAAAAATAAGAAACTAAGTATGTAAATTCATCTGGAAAATTACAAATACTTCTTGCCCTATAAAATGTTCACACTTGGAAGCATACCTCTGGTCTTCCTACTTGGTGATGTTGAAAAATATTAGGAATAGTGTTTAGTGATGCTCTTCTAAACACGTTCCTTGGATTAGGTCATTTATTTTTTACAAAAATGCCTAAGAATCTAAGAATCAAAATTATTCATTATTATTATTATATCCACTTTGGAGATAATGAAACTGAACCACAGGTCAACTTGTTCATTGCAAAGCAAGGATTTCATGTGAGGCAGTTGGGGAACAGCATTGCAACTTGGGAGCTCCAAAGCTAACATGCGCCTTAAACATCAGAGAAATGCAAATCAAAAGTACTTTGAGATACCATCAAACTCCAGTAAGATTAGCCCATATCACAAAATCCCAACACCAGAGATGTTGGCGTGGATGTGGAGAAAAGGGAACACTTCTACACTGCTGGTGGGAATGCAAACTAATACATTCTTTTTGGAA
Source organism: Loris lydekkerianus (assembly GCA_963574355.1). NCBI lineage: Eukaryota > Metazoa > Chordata > Mammalia > Primates > Lorisidae > Loris > Loris lydekkerianus. Next base: position 87 of record CAUYPK010092426.1, on the reverse strand, counting down.
AGATGTTTGAAGAACACTTAAGAGGTCTAAAAATAGACCTGCCATTCAATCCTACAATTCCTCTACTAGGTATATATCCAGAAGACC
>CAUYPK010092425.1:0-18013 GCA_963574355.1 Loris lydekkerianus | reverse complement strand
ATCCAAATGGGAGCAGAGGAGGTCAGACTCTCCCTCTTTGCTTATGACATGATCTTATACTTAGAGAATCCCAAAGATTCAATTACAAGACTCCTAGAAGTCATCAAAAAATACAGTAATGTTTCAGGATATAAAATCAATGCTCACAAGTAAGTAGCCTTTGTATTTGCAAATAACATTCAAGATAAGATGAGAAGCTAATTAAGGACACAACTCCCTTCACCATAGTTTCAAAGAAAATGAAGTACCTAGGAATATACCTAACGAAGGAGGTGAAGGACCTCTATAAAGAAAATGATGAAATCCTCAGAAAGGAAATAGCCAAGGATATTAACAAATGGAAGAACATACCATGCTCATGGCTGGGAAAAATCAGCATTGTTAAAATGTCTATACTTCCCAAAGCAATCTACCTATTCAATGCCATTCCTATTATGATACCAACATCGTACTTTCAAGATTTTGAAAAAAATGATTCTGCAATTTGTATGGAACCTGAAAAAATCCTATATAGCTAAGGCAGTTCTTGGTAATAAAAATAAAGCTGGGGGCATCAGCATACCAGATTTTAGGCTGTACTACATGTGGTCAAGACAGCATGGTACTAGCACAAAAATAGAGACATAGACACTTGAAATTGAATAGAAAACCAGGAAAGGAAACTAACATCTTACAACCACCTAATCTTTGATAAACCAAACAATAACATACCTTGGGGGAAAGACTCCCTATTCAATAAATGGTGCTGGGAGAACTGAATATCCACATGTAAAAGACTGAAACTGGACCCACACATTTCCCCACTCACAGAAATTGATTCAAGATAGATAAAGGACTTAAATTTAAGCCATGAAACAATAAAAATCCTCAATGAAAGCATAGGAAAAACACTAAAAGATATTGGCCTGAGGAAGACTTCATGAAGAAGACTGCCATGGCAATTGCAACAACAACAAAAAGAAACAAATGGGACTTCATTAAACTTAAAAGCTTCTGTACAGCTAAGGAAACAACAACCAAAGCAAATAGACAACCTACACAATGGGAAAGGATATTTGCATATTTTGAATCAGACAAAAGCTTGATAACTAGGGTCTATAGAGAACTCAAATTAATCCACAGGAAAAAAGCCAACAATCCCATATATCAATGGACAAGAAACATGAATAGAACCTTCTCTAAAGAAGACAGATGAATGGCTAATAAACATATGAAAAAATGTTCATCATTCCTCTCAGAGAAATGCAAATCAAAACCACCCTGAGATACCATCTAACCCCAGTAAGAATGGCCCACATCACAAAATCTCAAAACTGCAGATGCTGGCATGGATGTGGAGAGAAGGGAACATTTTTATACTGCTAGTGGGACTGTAAACTAGTACAACCTTTCTGGAAAGAAGTATGGAGGAACCTCAAAGCACTCAAGCTAGACCTCCCATTTGATCCTGCAATCCCATTACTGGGCATCTACCCAGAAGGAAAAAAAAGTCCTTTTATCATAAGGACACTTGTACTAGACTGTTTATTGCAGCTCAATTTACAATCGCCAAAATGTGGAAACAGCCTAAATGCCCACCAACCCAGGAATAGATTAACAAGCTGTGGTATATGTATATCATGCAATACTATTCAGTTATTTTTAAAAAATGGAGACTTTACATCCTTCATATTAACCTGGATGGAAGTGGAAGACATTATTCTTAGTAGAGCATCACAAGAATGGAGAAGCATGAATCCTATGTACTCAATTTTAACATGAGGACTATTAATGACAATTAAAGTCACTGTGGGGGTGGAGGAAGGGGAGAGCAGAGAGAGATAGAAGGAAGGAGGGTTGAAGAAAGGAAGAGCACAAAGAGGGAAGGAGGGAGGGGGTCGGGCTTTGGTGTGTGCCACACCTTTTGGGGGCAAGACACGAATGCAAGAGGGACTTTACCTAAAAAATTCAATCAATGTAACCTGGCTTATTGTACCCTCAAAGAATCCCCAACAATTAAAAAAAAAAAAAATTAAACAAAGATAATCTAAAAAGAAGAAAAAAAAATGGCTGTACCAATGTATGCATTTTAGCACAATTACATTTTATTGCCTATTTAATATGAATTTAAACTAATTAACTTCCTTTGCTATATAGGCAAGGTAAATATCACATATAAGTTTATTTATTATAATGTTGTTTTAAAAGTTTTATTTAATTAATTTTTAAAATCTCTGATTGGATATTTATAAATATGAGAATAGATATCTATGGTATTATGCTTACATAGTAATATGTATGCTATAGAACATTGTATGGTATTATGGTAATCATGAAAATGGTAATGGTATTATAGTAATCATCAAAAGTCATCAAATGTTGTGAAAGTGATATGATGTTTTTAAGTAATTGATATGTTCACTTATAGACTTTCAACCTCAATTCAACCTAGGTAATGATTCATTATTGTTCATTAACTAAATTTATTGTTTTCCTATTTCTTTGATTTCATCATAGTACATTTATAACAGCACAGTTTTTTTATTTGAATTATTATATCTAGAATATTAAACTCCATATTAACTTGACTTGTTTTGGCATGCCTGAAGACTGAGATTGAATACTTAAGTTTAAACACTTAAACAATAATAGATTTTTTATTTTTTTCCAATTGTGTTGATTTTCTTTTTTTCCTACAACCTTCATTCCCCATACATCTCGCTGTGTATACATACCATCATTGCCATCATATACTACTAATCTATAGAACATGAGTTATATTGCTATTAAGAATTCTGTGATGACTACATCATGTTAAAGGTAAATCTATATGCCTAAATAACAGCCTAAACCACAATTTTTACATAACCTTATTTATAAATGAGCAATGAGTGTACATGCATCATACTTCACTGCAAATTTACTGTTCAAGGTTTTAGTTTTTTTACATTTATACAAGACATATATATGCTAAATAACATTGCATTATGTAGATTTTATAATTTAATCACTTTAATATATATTATTAGTTTGTTAGTTTAGCAATAGTCTCAAATCTTGACAACATTCTTGTTTGGGTATTAGGGAGAATAGGCCTTTTGTTACATTGCTTGTGGGAATCCAAACTGATACAACCTCTTCTGGAGGGGAATCAGACAATGTCCCTACTATCTGTGCCCTTCCTCTTCCACCCAAACTTACCCAAACAGTATACCTTTAATATCAAAAAATATATTGACATTACTTATTATTGCAAATTCAAAAATTAAATACCCTATTTATCCATATTTAAAATTAGTTAAGCTATGAATAAATAAACCATAACTGATAAGGAGTAATTTTGAGGGTATATAGTACTACTCAGTGAAAAAAAAGTAAAAAAAAAAAGCTATACATAGTTTTTTAATTGTCTATAATTTTTGAAAAGCAGAAGACATCCTTTGACATGTATTCCATATATTTAATATTATCAACTTTTGTTAATGCAATTTTTTAATTTATAAATTAAATACTTATCTGGCAATTGGTACTTCCAAAATACTGTACTAGGTAGATTTGAATGAAGACTAATAAAAATTGTTTGTTTGTTTTTTAAATGTTCATGTCAATGTAGGGCAACATTTTGTAGATGTGGTACGCAGGGAGGTACATAATTGCCATGGAGAAATTGGTCAGCTGCAGAAGTGATTGCCTCAGCAAGGATCAATAGGTTGGAGTACAGAAGGTAACAGAAGTCTCTACAGAATAAGCTAACACTTGACTTGAAATTTGAAAACATTAAGGTAAAGAAGCAGAAAACAAAACTACTTCATACCAAAGACAAAAACGTTTGATTAATCTGTGGTGTCATTTGCATGTAAATGTTAAAAATCTCTAGCTTACTTGATAAGAAGAATAAATCCCATTATTCTACCCAAAGAGATGGAGGACATAGTTTGTATTGGACTTTCTAGAATTTGAGCATTACATTTACTAAAATTTCATTGAATAAAAATAATGACAATGCAATTCAAAGGAAATTTTAGTTGGATATAAGTGAAAATATTATCTAGTAAAAGAAACCATTGCACTCTAAAATTGCTACACATCGTGTCTTCTTGGCAATATCCATTTGCTTTAACACTGACAGCCTAGTAACCCGAGTACCTTATGAGAAAAGTCATTTCAGTTTGGCTGATAAAAAATTCATTCAAACTATTTCACCCTTCAAGTTTATTTTTACTCTAACATTTACTTCTTAAAACAAAGTAAAACAAAACCATTTTCTTCAGTACATGTCCATTCTTTAGTACATGTCCATTTTCTTTAGTACACGTGCATTCTTTAGTACATGCCCATTTTCTTTAGTACACGTCCATTCTTTACTACATGTCCATTTTTTAGTACATGTCCATTTTCTTTAGTACATGTCCACATACACATCTTTAGTGTGTCTATAAAAGATAGCTTATGGATTTTGAAAATGTTTATTCAGAATTCAGGTGATGGCATTCATCATTTTGTTATCTACCCTGCTGGTATGTTCGCTAACACACATTCAACCATGAAATTATATGGCTCAATTTACATGATTAAACAATAGAGTATATTAAAAATGCCTTGCCTGGATGGCCACGTCAGAAATTAGTATGGACAAGAAATGATGACAAAGAGAAAAACCAGAAGATGGCATTAGAAAAACAGGTTTCCAGTAAGTGTTCTGAGGTGCTTAAACCCTATTTCACACACACATAGAAAACAGAAATGAAAACACTGATTTCACAAGCATTTAACTCAGATTACATGAATTTGACTAATTAACATGAAGTAGGAGTATGATAAGCATAGAAAACCATAAGGTGTTTCAAAATAGTCTTCTGAAAGGGACACTGTATGCCTGTGTGTGTCTTTTTGTGTGACAGTTTTGGTGTGTCTCTATAATCTGAACTGTTAGTGACCCTGGGACATTTGTCTACACATTCTGCCAGTGCTCTTTACAAAGGGCATGTTATTTAAGCCATTCTACTATGAAGAGTAAGGACTCTTGGTTCCCTGGGTAGAAGAGTTGAAAAAATGTCCATTATTTTATGACTTTCCAATGTGTCTTGCTCCTTCAACACATTAAAGGCAATTGTGCCAGTAGTTAAATCAGTTAGTATTTCTGAATGTGACTTCCTTATTCTCTTGTGGTTTTGTAGAAAAGCTTGGTACACATGGTTTTACAGACTTCTTTTAATTGCAATATCTCAAAGGAAGAAATTAGTGGCATGGTTGAGCAATGGAAAAAGTTGTTGACAAACAGTTTATGTAAGTTTGAATACAATTTTAATGGTCCCATTTGATTTATTTTATCTATTTAGTAATTTAACACCACTTAAACATGTAATACTGGTGAGGAAATCAGTCATAGCATTATAAAATTTGCAAACTTCTACATTTCTAGGAAACTAGTTTTCATATAACAATACCTTAAACTTTAGGAAATCACTCAATCCTTTTGAGTTTTTCATCAATAAAATGTATATACTATTAATATGTACTTCACTATGCTCTTGATAGATTAGAGGAGGCCAGAGATCTCAGGAAAAACACCTCAGTACACAGTGAACTACCATGAACCATTCTTTTTTTTTTTTTTGCAATTTTTGGCTGCGGCTGGGTTTGAACCCACCACCCCCGGTATATGGAGCCGGCACCCTACCCCTTTGAACAACAGGCGCCACCCTACCATGAACCATTCTTACTGATTATATTTTGCTAAAAATAAATATTTTTTTCTTTGTTGTGTTGCAGAGCATACAGAAATAATAACGAGCTTTGAAAATCATTTTTAAAATTATTTGAAACAAAATTATATTAATTTCAGAGAGTACCAATTAATGAATTAATTAAACACTTCTGGACTATAATAACTAAGTGGAATTCTTTTTCTCTATTTCACTAAACACTGCTTCTACCAAAGGTATGCCAAAATCAGTTAATTAGAAATTATAATTATATATTCAGACCCCTCAATCTTTATACTTTGAGAAGCTGAATGGGGAAAAAGATAATTCTTCTCTTTGTACCTATGTCCTCATAGAAAATCTCTTTTGTCTAAAATTTTGTAATTCTCAGGACTTCAGCAGGGTCAGTGAAGTTTGGATGATGAGACCCTGATCTGAACAACATATTTCGCCATATACCCCCAGTATTTGGTTTCTCTCTCTCAAACACCACTCACACACACTCTCCCTATTCCTCATTTTCTCTTATGTGCACCTACCTCCTCCTAATAGCAGTGTTTATTCATGTCTGGGGTCAATCCTATAGTGACAAACTTTTGTTTCAACTTTGAATATTGCTACGACTCTCCTAAATACCTTCTCCTTTGGTATCAGAAAATGTATTTATTGAGAGACATCTAGGGAAATTTCATGGTGGCTGATGCTAGTAAATCAATACAATAAAATTGACAAACTTTGTGGTTGCATTACCTTTTTAAACAAATGACATTTTTATTTAAATCCAATGGCAATAAGATTCAATGTCTTCTTCACAAAGTAATTATGTAAAAATACATGCTATTAATATTTTAGGTTAATAGAGTCTAGGTTACACTAAAAGAAGAATAAAAAAGATGAATAAAAAAACTCAAAAAAATCTCAAAGAATACAAATATTCATTATTATAAAGTTATATTAGCCATTTATTTAAATAGAAAATATATTTGAATTCACATATCTATTTGAAAATGATACTATTTTTAGAGATAGTAACAAAACCTAGAAATTGCCATTGATTTTTCAGTTATTTCAGAAGCAAATAATTTACCTATATTATCTGGCCATAATTTAGGATTTTATTCCAAGCAATTTATTCCGTCTCCAAATGGTTATGACATCTTTCAAAAAGAAATAAAGAATGCTACAATAATTAAAATGGTTTACATCAGGGAGTTTCTATGCATATAAAGGACTTTTTATCAATAAATTTTTAAAATGATATATCCACATACATTGTTGTTTTACAAATCTCTAAATATAATAAATTCTCTAACATGGAAAAAATAATCTTCTTATATTGCCATAAATGCTTTGATAGCAGTGTTCAGTGATTTACATTTCTTCATAAAATTTTCAACTTGTTAAAGAAATAGTTTATTACATAGCACATAAGACCTAGCATTTTGCATTTTACTCTATAATTGTAGAAGTAACCCTTATAGTCACAATGCTTTACTCTTCACTGCAGCTAATACATAAATGCTGTCTATAGCCTGAATTCTCAGTCCCATGAACATTTCATGACATTACTTGGGTAATGGATGGTGTGTTGTTAAATGGAGTTTAATTGAACTATTTATAACGTACAAGTTAGTAAGCTTGTCACTTCCAAGTTTGCTAGAAGGAATCAAGATTTTAAGACATTTTGCTAATTAAAATTCACAAAAATGTATACATTTTAACAACTTATCTCCACATAGTATTCTGGTTATAACTAAAGTAAATATTACACCTTCTTTGATGTTTCTTTTGGTAACTGCTAACCAAGCCGTCTCTAGTTTTTATCTAGATGAAGCTTATAAAATTTGAGGAGACAAGAGTCTTTTAAGTCTTCAGTTCCCAAATGGGAATGACTTCCAGTCTCTCTGCCAGGAAATTTTGGAAATGTCTGTACATTTTTTAACTGTCACTTGAGTGGAATCTAATGGGTAGGGTCTATGGGTTGTGCTTAGGTGCCATCTATAAAAAGATAATAGAATAACCTCCCCAACAAAGAATTAGAATTCTCTAACTAAAAGTGCCAATATTGCCACTCTTGAGGAATCGTGCTTTAAATAAAATAAAAATTTAAATAATGAAATATAGCAAAATAAAAAATAGATACAAAAATGTGGGCTCTTAAGTAACAAACTTCATTATTTTCTCAGGTGAAACTCAGACAAAACAAAATCTCAAATCAAATGCATTTTCTTTCAGATACTGCCTTACTCCTTATAAATTTTACCACTGGTAAACGTTTCAGAACAGTGAAGAAATTAATGTGCTTTAAATGGAAGGTCTCTGTCTAATGAATTTAAAAGACAACTACATAATACATGATAATGAGTTTGGCAAGCATCAAGGTACAGTGATTTGATTAAGTTAATGGAGTCCAGTGGGGGATATCAGATAGAAGCTGCACATACTGAAGGCAGCGTTTTCCTAGAAGTAGCAAATTAATGAAAGTAAGAAAAAAACATTTCAAAGTTATTATATATTTTATACATTCAGTACTTCTTTGTCACTCAAGACATAATAGTTTTGCACAACTATTAAAGTATATTAAAAGTCATCGTCAAGCTCTTGTCAATAATGAACAGCTATAGAAAGCGTGTGCCATATGGTCTTGGTAAATGTAGCCCAAAATAATGTACAAAGATTCACTTCTATTGACACACATATGAACACACACACACACGTACATGTTCTACAATTCTGAAAAAGCCTGACTTGTTATACTACCAGAATTTTAATAACAAATTCTCTGACTTTCAAAACTATTCTCTGGTTCTTTAACGTCAGTTTTGTATATTTTTCTCAAATTCATACACAAACACATTTATGTTGAAAAAACCTAGATTTTAATGTTCTTAAAAACACCACTTGAATGGAATTGCATAGGAATTATATGAAGTCAATTATGGGAAAGAAGGAAAGTAAGAAGAAAAAAAGATAGAAAAAAATTAAAAGAAAGAAACCTCAGTTTATTTATTTATTTATTTAGTTGGTAGTTAGTATTGTTGCATGAAATTGAATAATAAGGATATTTATGGGAATTAGTGGATTATTTCCTTTCATTTTAAGATGACATAAGAATAATGATTTGGAGCTCCAGGGTATTTAGAGTCCCTAGTGGAACACAGTTGGAGAGGATTGTCAGATGACAGCATCAGCATCAACAAACAATAGTGGTGTTAGCATCGAGAGGCTCCTCTCCTGAGAGGGAAAATACACACTCTGATTACTTCCCCTTTCCTAAGTAGGAAAGAAGATAGAACTCTTCTTAAAGACTTTGAGATCACATGAAGCATTTATACATGTTTAGGAGGTCAGAAGGCTTTTGGTATAATAACCTGTTATTTAGAATGGAAAATTCAACGCACAAGGGCCCTTTTCAAGCATATGTTGAAAAAATACATGAAATATACAAGGAACTATGTGCCACACACACCTTACTCATGAAACATATTAGAATTTAACAACTATGGAGCACAAAACAAGAAAAGGCAGACTACTGCTTATTTTTTCAGTGACTTCTGGGATTCTTTTATATCCTTGTGTTATCACTGACAGACCATAAGTATAAGTTATTTGTTCACCAATGTCTTGCTTTTTTTCTTTAATAATTTTACTAATATGAAGCCAGTAGATGAACTATTACAGTTCCACATAGGAGAAACCCGGAATTCAATTCACGATGCGGGAAGGACAGAGAGGGAAGGGGAAGAAGTAAAAGGGGACCGGTGTGCTCTCACTTAATGGGCTCACCTCCTAGGTGTGGGACATGACTACAATAGGGACTTACCTAACAAATGCAAAAATTGTAACCTAATTGCTGTACTCTCACATTAATCTAAAATTTAAAAAATAATTTTATTACTTGAATATCTTTACATTAATATTTAGTTTTACTTATACTTAATCATTAGAAAACACAGTTTCATATTGTATGAAAAGAGCCTGGGATTTTTTTTTCCCAGTTAGAATATATTTATAAGACTCATGATGGCATTGTTTATTTTCTTTTAAATGTATACATCTCTTAGCTGGCACATATAATTATTTCTAGGGTATATGGCTATGAAAGATTTGTTGGGTCATTGAATTCTTTTCATAACGAAATGATTCATTTGTACATTTTTATTCCAAAGTTATATCTGAAGTTTTCAAATGTAAAACAAATATCTTGATGCCTTAAATTATTTGAGAAAAATACCAAATGGTATTTTAGGAAGTATAAAAATTCTACCGCAATTAACTAAAATATCTGATTCAAAGATTCATCCTGACTTAAATAACAGGAATATCTTGCCCAGCTATTTAGAAATCCATAGGAAGAGTCATTAATTGCTGTGCTTTTCTTTTTCCACCTAAATTAACATAACTATTTTAAATGCTAATTATTTAATGCTTTGGTAGAATTCAGAACTATAATCAAAGTTAAGTTGTAATCTACCGAGTTCATCTTTTTGTCCTGATTATTTCATCAGGAAATATTTTAAATTATTAAAATCTGTCTTAACATTTATCAGAGGAGAATAAAAAGAAAATAAAGTATATGTTGTTATTTTCATGTTCCTTTTATAATTTTCTATTCTGCTTAATAAATAAAGATACACATGTAGAGAATAATTGCTAAAATATTTTCTGGAAAAAATTATTATTCACTAGGACTTTATAGAATCTTTAGCTTTGCTATAGATATGGAGCCAGTTGAGTGATGTGACTCCTCCTGACTGATGAGAACTGTTTTTTAAGAGCACCACTGTGGTAGAAAGCACAGCAAGCATCCAGCTAGAAACACGTTATCATCAGAAAAGAGAAATTCCAATGGCTATTTCCTTTTTGGAGAGGTAGAGCAACTACACTTGATAAAATTAAATAAAATGAAGTTTTAAATGATCATACAAATATCTGCCACTCTATGGCCTTCACAGAATATGGGAATGTTGATTTGTTTGTAAATATTAAAGTGAATTAAAGAAACTCATAAAATTACGTCTGCACAATGCATTGAAAGACATTTCTGAAAAGTTGAACTTTTCTCCTAGTTGCTGACTAGGGAATGTTGCTCTTTATTATTATGGAATTGTTTTCTAATTAATTTTCATTAGCTTTTTTCCAGCTTTCTTGATAATATTATCATCATCATCATCATCATGATGTACAAAACTATCCCTATATAGAAGGGTATATGACTTCAAATTGTAGCACATTGTACCAATTTTTAGGGATTAAGGATTGTATCTGAAAAAAAATTCTATGTAAAACTTCAGTAAAATGGGAAACATGTATAAAATCAGAAAAGGAAAGTACAATACATTGGTACCTTTCATAGACTAAGTTGAAGACATGTCCAGTGCCAAGCTGAGTTTCATTGTGCCTCAAAGAGAGAGAAAAATATTATGATCTGGTTTACATGTGCTTGTTAAATTTTAAAAGAATTTACTTTTTAAAGAAGCTTAATATTTATAAGCAATTGAAAAGATAGTATAGAGAATTCCCATATATCCCCCATCCAGTTCCCCATTATTCAAATCATATTAATATGGTATATTAGTTATAATTAATATTGATAAATTATTACTAATTACACTCAATCATTTATTTATATTTCCCTGATTTCCCTTTCTCTTCCAGAAGCCCCTCCAGGACACCAGATCACATTTAGTTGCAACATTTCCTTCGCTTCTTCTCGGCTGTGGCAGTTTCTCAGACTCTTACTGTTTTTGAGGACTTTGACAGTTTCCCCAATTTTTAAATTCTGTTAATTACATACTTCAAAGAATAGTCCATTATAAAAACATTTCTGTTTACAATTTCTAATTCTGATGATATTAAAACTCCTTATGCAAAAATGCAGCCCATTTTTACATCAAGAGGCTTCACAGGGAAAATAAAACAAAAGCCTACAGCAATTACTTGTTTATAAAAAGCAACATAATTTTATACCTTCTTTCTACATGGTGTTAGGAATTATGAAGAAATCTAATAATTTGTCCCTGATGAGCTCTTTATTTCTTATGTATTTCAGTTCCATTTTTTTTATAAGACAATGTTTTGGTTCATTAAATATTTTTTTCTTTTATGATATGTAGGATGTTTTCCAGTTCATTCTCATGAAATCACTTTCAAGATATGAAGATACTTGAAGACCTAAATCCTACTTGCCTTCCCTTCACTCTTCACACAATTTTTCCATAAGGATTAGCTTAGTATTTTTTATTTTTTACTAACAGAACTGCAGGAAGTATCAGTTAAAACAAAATGTATGATGTTATGGGTTTATTTCTCTCTACCAGGAAAATTGCTTTCAGGATAACACAGAGCTCATTTGTCCATCAGCAAGAGTGAATGTACAGACTGCCTAGTACATGCTTACAGAATAAATACCTGGGATAAAAAAATGAAGACCTATGGCCTCTTTCCAGGAACATCTACTGTCCCACAATTCAGTCACAGGCATTCCAGCCACAAATAATTACTCAGTGTCTACTACAGGCTAAATTCTGTGACAGGCTTTAAATATTTAAAGAGTTATTGTCCTCAGGGAGCTCGCAACTATTAGGGAGGACAGAAACTATTTTACTATTTTTATATATCTTATGCATAAATATGTACTGGTTGCTATAGATATATAGGGGGGGGAGCACCTAAATTTTCTTAATAAGAAAAGTCTAATGTGCATTCACATCTAGAACATTAACAATATTAAAGGAAGACCTTTCCTTTCAAATGTTCCCGTAAGTTAAATCCACCTGTCATTTACTGTTTTATGCTAGAAAGTTTCTGGGAATAAAAAGATCAAAGTTGTGTGTTTGAATTTTGGCCAAGATGTGATTTTGTAGTGCAGATGGCACCCTGGTTCAATAACCTGGTGTCCAGCCTATCACCATTTTAAAAAATGAGCACAGAAAGAAAAATGAAATTTGATTAGCAAGTCTTCTTCTTAAACAGATGTTATGCCTGATATAAATTATTCTTTTAGACTTTCTAACATATGTGAAAGTATTTATCACAGATTAACTGCATGAACTTGCATGCTGTTACCAAACTTTCTGAGTCTGAAAATTGGTGGATGCATTTTCCATAGTCATAATCAAAAGGTATATGAGAATATATCATTGTGATTCATATAAGAAAACTATACTTCTGAACTAATAACATGATATGCAAAAATCTGAAACATTTTTTTCTACTTGTTCTGGTACTTTCCCCATATTGAAAAATAGTTAATAATAAAAAAGTACTATTAAAAGTGATTATACATTGTATTCCAAATACACCTTAATGCTGAACATTTTATAAGAATTGATCATAATACTGAAGTTGCCAAAAAATGTATACACATTTTAAGAAAGGAAAAAACTGTATTAAAATTGTAATACTTAAGTTACATTTTACTTCTGCAATTATACGAGGTGTTCAAACATAGCTTGCATTCATCTTTTCTCACCAGTATATATTAAGTATTGCAGTTATAATATAGTATTTTTCTTTAAAAAAGAAATATGTAAACTTTTTTTGGCACCTTCTGTTGCATAACCAGAGACGCAAACCAACAGCCGCTTTGCCGTAGGTGTAAACTCGCTCCTGTAATTATTAAGTCAAGAAATAGACTACACGAGATGGGATGGCGTGTAGCGAAATTCTTTATTCAGGGTTTTGATTTTATACCTTTCTAGTCACGTACACAATCTATTATCTGTTAGTTTCACCTACCTACCTCATTTTACCTATCTGAAATTAACTTGAAAGGAAATATCCTATTACCATATCAACACAATCACTTTGGTAGTAACCATCTTCTAGACACTGACTAATCTCTGGGCAGGTATCTAAATAAAGATCACAAAGAAGAAAGTAGCCACAGGGTAACAGAGTTAATGGAACTCAGTTTACTCAGTATGAAGTAACAACTGTGTCTTTCCTCAGGGCAGAGCACCTATAGACCTCTGACAATACGTTGTTAACAAACATCAACCCTCTGGCCCTTATCTCTGAGGAAGGGTGGCATGCCCTTTGATCTCAGGCTTCATGGGGCACAGCTTCAAAGAATGGGCTTGTGGAATTTTTAACTCCAGGGAAGCCAACTCTGCGTGTGTCCCAGTGGGGCCCAGGTCACTTAAGCCTCTGAAAAAAAAGCAAGTCATTTTAAACTCACACTGAGTTCACTTTATGTGCTTGATGTAGGATATGTTTATTTACAAATATTATCCTACATCTTCGTTATTTATTTCTTCTTTCTTTTGTTTCTGATTGTCTCATATCCTTCTTAAATGAGGTCCTTAGTTCCAGACATTTCCTAGAACATTACATTTTAATTCATTATTTTGTATTGGTGCATTGTTGAAATGGTCTAATGCATGTTCCAAATCCCAGCTAGAATTTACTCAGCACCTAAAGATTTGAAACATAACATTAAAAGTAGTATTATTTTTAAAAATAAACATGTGAATTCAAGGTCGTTTTGTGTCTCATTTTGTATATAAGAAACATGAATAACTTTTCAATATAATTATTTCTAATTATCTCATGATACTGTTAAAATTAAATTTTTACCTTAAATTTTATATTTTCAGAATATAAGAAATTTTATATTTTCAGAATATAAGCAATTAAAGAGAATGGATTAGTTATTAACATCAGATATTACTTGTTTCATTGATGTAACCTCTAAGATAACTTCTCATATTTTGATAATCCAAACAGAGAAAATATTTCATATTTTCTTATGAACTTATTCTATATATGTTTTATTTTTAAAGAAAATAAAATGAGGGGAAAAATCAGGGTTGGAATTTTATTGCTTTCAAATAAACTCTGGATTGAGCCTGCTGAGGTTATAGTCACCATGGTAACAGATGTCTGCTCTTTAAACAGTTTCTATCTTAACTGCTCTTCTACTTATGCTGAGTGATTTCTTCCAATATAGGACTCGTGGGGGTGTAGTTACAAGAAATTTGATTCCCTATAAGGATACATATCCAATAATTTGTTAGGAGTTACTCTGCCACCTTGGAGGTTAATTAGATATAAACGTTACCAACATGACTTTGAAAAGCACAGTAAGTAGGCAAGTGTGGAGAAATACAAAATGAAGGAAGTATCCTAAAAAGAGAACACAGATGACAGGGGAACTAATACAAGCATATTTTATATTTATTAATAAATATGGAAATATCTTTCAGAAAGTGTGAGGATGATAAGAAAATTTCTTTAACATGTTATACTTTCTCAGGTCAAAATGGGTGCCTGGGTCTTAGTAAAATGCTTCAAAGAAGCGTGGCTATGGTCTTGTTTTTACAATGTTGATACACACTGAGGTAAATAGATTTATATCTATGTTCACACATATACACCTGAAAACACTGCTAGTATGTAGTGAATTTTGTTTCTCCAAAATCTTGCGTGCCTATATGCTTACATGTGGAGGTAAAGTCTATAAGGAGCCAATACAGGTAAAATGAGGGCGTATCATAAGAAGGTACCAAATCTCTCTCTCTCTCTCTCTCTCTCTCTCTCTCCCCTTTCAAAGAAGAAAGGCCATGTGAACTGAAGATGCAACAAGAATGTGGCCTTTCTGCATGCCAAGAAGAGAGAGGCCTTACCAGATAGCACCTCTGCTGGCACTTTGGGGTTTTTTTGTTTTTTGAGACAAAGTTTCACTGTGTCACCCTTGGTAGTGCTGTGGTGTCATAGCTCACAGCAACCTCAAACTCTTGGACTTAAGGGATTTTCTTGCCTTAGCTTCCCAAGTAGCTGGGACTACAAGTGTTGTTTGTTGTTGTTGTTGTTGTTGTTGTTATTGTTGTCATTGCTGTTTTGCTGGCTGGGGCTGGGTTCGAGCCCGCCAGCCTCGGTGTATGTGGCCGGCACCATACCCACTGTGCTACAGGCTCTGTGCCTCTGCTGGCACTTTGACCTTAGACTTACAGCCCCTAGATCCCTGAGAAAATAAATTAATTATATATATTTATATGTGTGTGTGTGTGTATATATATGTAGAATTACGCATTTATATTATGTATAATTTTATTTTATTTTATTTTATTATTTTTTTTCATTTCTTTATTTTTTTATTGTTGGGGATTCATTGAGGGTACAATAAACAAGGTTACACTGATTGCATTTTTTAGGTAAAGTCCCTCGTACAATCGTGTCTTGCACCCAAAAGGTGTGGCACACACCAAAGCCCCACTCCCCTCCCTCCTTCCCTCTCTTTGCCCTTCCTTTCTGATTTCATTTCTTTTTTTTTTTTTTTTTTAAGCAGGAACTCAATTTTATTGCGTCAAGCAGCCGCTTATATAGAGGGTGGGGAAGGGGCGGGGAAAGAAGGCGGGGGATGAGGTGAGTGACAGGGTTGGGCCAATGGCATGGTGCCATGTAGGCTGTATCTAGGTAGAGGCAGTTTCAGGTCAGGCCTTGCTGAGTCACTGCTACACGAAAGTAGCTCAATGGATCTACTTCTAGTCAGGCTCGGGAAGTTGCACTAGGCCTCAGGCACATGGCAGGGCCCAACAATTCCCTCTTTTGTTTTTTGTATGCCAGAAAAACATAGCCCCTGTCTTAGGTTGCCTGCTCTTGGTCTGTAGATTTTATCTTCTCAAAGAATGAATTTGTTGTTACAATGGTCCTTTATATATTTTTTTGTTTGTTTCTATTTCATTTAATTCTGTTCTGATCTTTGGTATTTCATAACTTCATCAGTTTGTTTTTTTTGTTGTTCTTGTTTTTCTAGTTTCTCAAGGTCTGATATTAGCATGTTAGTTTTTTATCTTTGTCTTTTTAGTGTAGCACTATAAATTTCCCCCTTATTATTGATTTTGCTATGTCCTAGATATTTTGATTGGTTGTGTCATTATTATTACTCATTTTGCAAAATGTTTTTTCTTACTTGTAAAAAAGTTTCAATTTTTAAATCCCACCATTTACTCAAAGATCATTTAGAAGTATATTGTTTAATTTCTATGTATTTGTACAATTTTGAGAGCTTCTGTTGGAACTAATTTCTAGGTTTTTTTACCATGGTTTAAAAAAATACTTGATATAATTTTGATTTTTAAAAATTTGTTGAGACTTGCTTAGTGGCCTAATATGTAATATATTTTGGAAAATGTTCCATGTGCTTATCAGAAGACTATATATTTTGCAGTTTTTAGAGAGATTGTTCTATAAATGTCCATTACTTCCACTCATTTTAATGCCCTGTTTAAGACCAGAATTGTTTCTCTGTTGGTTTTCTGCCTGATAATTTGTCTAGTCCTGTTAGTGGAGGGTTGCAATCTCTCATACCAAATGTATCACTGTTCATTTCTTTTTTTAGTTCTTACCATTTGTTTTATGAGTCTGGGAGCTCTGATGTTACCTGCATATATATTTAAGACTTTGTATATTTTTGTTGAAACAATTTATTATTACATAGTGGTGTTCTTTGTCTTTTTTTACTGTTGTTGACTTAAAGTCTGTTGAATCCAACATAATGAGAGCTTGTCCTACTCACTTTTGTTTTCCATTTGTTTGCAACACATTTTTCTGCTCCCTTAGTTTGAACTTTTGAAAATCTTTGTATGTGAAGTGGGTTTGCTAGAGATGGCAGATATTTAGGCTTTTTTCTTGTTTTTTTGCTTATCTTTACCATCGAAGTATATCTCTTATGTATGGAATTTAAACCATTTACATTTAATGTTAATATTGCTATATGACATACCATTCCAGTACTTATGTTTACTGTTACTTAGTTGCTTTGCCTTCTTCTATGTGTATATTTTCTAAAAAATTTAAGAGTTTTTGGAATTTTGTGTGTTTTTGTGCTGGTGAGTATTAACTTTTTTTTATTTTTTATTTTATTTTTTGCAGTTTTCTGGCCAGGGCTGGGCTGGAACCTGCCACCTCTGGTATATGGGGCTGGTGCCCCATATAACAGGCACCTATCTTTTGTTTGTATTTTTAAAACTCCTTTAAACAATTCATGAAGTACTGATCTGCTGGTAACAAATTCTTTCAGTATTGTCTTGTCAGTGAAAAACTACTTCTCTTTCATTTATGAAACTTAGTTTTGCAGGACACAAAATTTTTGACTGATGGTTATTCTTATTAAGAATATAGTTAAGACTCCAGTCACTTCTGACCTGTTAAGTTTTCTGATGAGAAGTCTGCTGTTAGCAGGAGTGGCGAACAAGTTCGACTACGCGCTCGGAGATCGCTCCTCAGAGGTCCCTCCTCAGAAGCAGCATAACAAAATCCAAACTTGGCAAAGAGCCACAGTATACAAAATAATGATAAGAGGCAAAGAGCCGAAATTCTTTTTG
>CAUYPK010092422.1:0-35606 GCA_963574355.1 Loris lydekkerianus | reverse complement strand
CAGCGCCGCGGCTGTGAGCATTGTAGATTCAGCCCCCGGGTTACATTCTCCGGGTCAAAACGGGATGTGGCCAGGGCACTGGGGGGGGGGGGGGAGAGACACACACAGCAAGGGTCTCCGCCCTGGGAGTGTCCAACAGCCCAGTGTGCAGTGTTACCCCTGAAGACATGCCTCAGGGCACCCTGGTTGGGGGAGGGAGGTCTCTGGCCTTAGAGAGTCTGAAGTGCCTCAGGATGTCAATCAGACCCCAGCTGCCCTCCTTTGCCTGGCCATAAGCTCCTTTCTCTGCCATCCTCATCACTTCCCCAACTGCCTTAAAACACAAACATGAAACCTTACAGTAAGGTGACACCGCCTCCTGTGGCAAAATAACCTTCACATTCATCTGTAGCAGACCTAAGATGGAAACGCTCTGGGCCAGCAAAGATGTGAGAAGGACAAGGCTGCCTGGAGGGACATCCCCAGTGGTGCCATTGTCAAACATGGGATCCTGCCACAGTGAGAACACAGACTACATTATATGACATGAGATCAAGAAGAAAAGCTCTTCCCTCCTCCCATTCTCTGATTCTTTTAATTGCTAGATCTAGCAAACGCAAACAAAAGGCTTGTGGTTAGATGAATAATTGTTTAATATTTAAGCATGTCCTGTGCAATTTTTGGAGCATACTTATTTGTCGTCTACCTGAAATTCCAATTTAACTGGGGAGCCTATGTTTGATCAGACAACTCTAGACAATAAAAACATCTCAGGTTGGTCTGGTAATGGCTTTAAAACTTTTAAAATATTTGCAGGGGATCTCTCTTTCAAACAAGAGGAAGCTATATCAAAACACAGACTTATAAACATGTGGGGATGATAGCATGTAATCAGCACCACCTGGGCTGCCTGCTCCACCCCGATGGCTGCCCTGGCCCCAAGTCCATCCACAAGGCAGGGAAAAACCAGTACTGTGTTAGTGGGGCCCCGTGGTACTTTTTAAATTAGTTGCCAATACTTTTAATTTATAATTGATTTAACAGTGTAACACTGAATCTGAGACTATTCAACACTGATGCTGTGGGGCTGGGCAGCAGGGCTTTCCTGTTCTAACTGGGATCCACACTCACTTCCCAGTGGCATCACTGGGCTCCCTCAGTCCTCTCTATCCGGCCTGGACTCTCCAAGACCCTGAGCTTCTCCTGTCCACACACAGTGGAGAAAGAAAGGCCTGGATGGTGTGGGAGTTCCTGCTGCCCCAGGGTCACCTCCCAAATAGCTTGGTTTAGTAGGGGTTAGGACCTGCCTCTTCTTTATGTGCTGGACCCTGAAGTGCTCACCCCTTCCAAGGAGACCAGTCCTAGCAACATGGCCTTTCGACCTTAGTAGGTCAGTTATATGAGAGTCTAACCCAACACCCAACAGTTACACAAGACCCACAATAGGAGGAGGAATGAGCAAGTTGCACGCTGTCTTAGACTGGGCTCCGCAGACTCAAAGCAAGGTGGGGATGCTTGTATACATGGCTTACTGGGAGAGGGCTCTTAGGAGAAAGAGAAAAGGGAAGCAGGTAGAGAAGGGGAGAGCCAGGCAAAACTGGTCTCCACTGGACGCCAGCACCAGCCTATCCCATTGGGAGCCCCCAGGGGATCACTCCCCTCAGGAACCTGTTAGTCACTGGCCAAAGGCCACAGAGAGTTTCTTTCCAGGCATCTCAAGATGTGCATCTCAAGGGCAAATGGCTGGAGAGGGAACAGGTGTTAGTCATCAGCAGCCAGCACCTGCAGCAGCTGGGGACACATGTACCTCCAGGTAGAGGGCACCAGCAGTGGCCACAGAGTCTCCGTCACACAAAGACACACAGACACACCAATCAAGAGCAGGTAAGACAGCCTGGTCCTAGAAACTGTCTAAAATCCTACTTTTAATTTATAATTTAGCCTAGGATCACCCAAGGTCCAGAAAGGTAAGAAAGTAATTCATTAAAAATAATATTTACATAACCATGTTCTCTGCAGCATTATTCACAACAGACACAAGTGAAATAACCCAAATGCCCATCGATGGATAGATGGGGGGGGGGGGGGGTGAGCAAAAGAAGGACATTCTGACACATGCTACAACACGGATGAATGTTAAGGACATTATCCTAAGTCATGTAAGCCAGGCACAAAGGGGACAAACACTGTATGATTCCACCTCCGTGAGGTATCTAGAGGAGTCAAATTCATAGAGACAGAAAGTGTGGTGAGTGCCAGGGGCTGAGGGAGGGTAGCAGGGGGAGGTGGTGTTTAATGGGGATGGAGTTTCCTTTCAGAAAGATTAAAAAGTTTTGAAAATGGTGGTGATAGTTGTACAACATAGTGAATTTTTGTTTGTTTTGAGACAGAGTCTTCCTCTCTCACCCTGGGTAGAGTGCTGTGGCGTCATCATAGCTCACAACAACCGCAAACTCTTGAACTCAAGAGATCTTCCTGCCTCAGTCTCCCAAGTAGCTGGGACGTCAGGCGCCTGGGACGACAGGCCAGCTAGTTTTTCTATTTTTAGTAGGTCTTAAACTCCTGCGCTCAGGCAATCCACCTGCCTAGACCTCCCGGAGTGCGAAGTTTATAGGCATGAGCTACCCCACACAGCAACTATGTGAATTTTCTTAATGCTACTGATCTATACACTTAAAAATAGCTAGAATGGTAAATTTTATGTTATGTATATGTTACAAAAATCAAAAATGATAATAATATAGGTGTGCTATAGAGCCAAAAGTGAGTAATCGAAGAGCAGACAGAGCAAAGTGGAAAAAGAACACTGCAGCCTGACAGGAAATAAGGGCTTCTCCTGAGATCTCCTCTCAAATGACCTTCCTGGCAGCCAAGGCCAAAAGGGAAATTAGAGGGTGACCTGGCGCTCTTTGTCTGATAAGAGGAAGTCATCTAGTTCACTGAGAAAAATAAACTTGTCCCTGGCATACAAGTAGGGATTGTAGCTGTTGACCAAGTTCATATTTAACTATCATTTCCTTCACTGACACTTAGTGTCCACAAAATGCCAAACTGTGCACTGTGAGTTCCCAGATATGTTTATTTTCTTTAAGGAGGAAATAAGGAGGAAGGTGAGGCCCAAACAAAGTAAATGATCTGTCCAAGATCCCGTACCTAGTGAAGGTGGAGCAGGGATTGAACCCAGGTCTCTCTGCCCCAGGGAGTACAGCCAGAGTCTTTCAGTTTGTAGCTATTCATCAAGTAACTGCTACCTGCCTGCTTGTTACAGGCACTGGGATATAGCAGTCAATAAGACTAATCAAAGTCCTACCCTCAAGCAGCCAACATTCTGGTAGAGGGAAGAGATAAGGAGCAAATAAATAAGGTAATCTGGGCATTGAGACAGAGAGAGATTGGGCACTCCTTTGGCAAGGGTGGTCAGAGTAGCCTAGGAGATGACAGTGCAGCCAAGACCTGCCTGGTAAAAATGTGGTGGCCATGCAAAGATCTAGAGAATGGCATCTCAGGCAGAGCAAACAGTATATGCAAAGGCCCTGAGGCAGGAAACAGTTTGACAAGTCCTTGTGACAAGAAACAGCAGTAGGGAAAGTAAGAGGAGTTGGTGGGGAGAGAACACGCAGGTAGGAGAGGAGACAAGTGGGGAGAGACTAGTCAGTCACGTGTGTCTAGAGCCTGGAAACCTCAGCAAAGCATGGGGTACAGTCCCAACTGGATAGTAGGGCCAGCACTAGGTCACAGCACCCTGGGAATTCAGTGTAGAATTGTAGATATGCTTTCAAGAAGTCTGGGAAAGATTCCAGTTGTACAAAGTATAAAATCTGGTAAAACCGGAGCTACATCATGTAGGGACTACAAACGTAGAAAGCAGAAATAGAAAGATGAGCAGGAGTGGTCACCATCAAAGCCAAGTGCTAAGTACCGGCAGCTTGGAGTCTGGCTTTACCCAGATGATGGTTACCTGAGGACTTGCTTTTAAGTACTTAGAATTCAGTGTAGGGCTCCCACCACCCCGCACTGAATTTTAAGTACTTTTTTGTATATATGCTTTTTCCCCATCAAAAAGACTTCAAAGAAAAGGAATAAAAGCCATTGTAGTATTCTAGAGAAAAGGAAATAAAAACCAGAGGGCACACTGGCAGGAGAAATGGAAAGGGGGGGAGGGATGTGAAACTTACCAGTTATCAAAAGCAAAGTGATCAAGTTTAAAAGTCTCAATAATTGATGGCATGATTTGCACAAAGAAAACAAGCCTGGTCATGAGGAAAGGGCCAAAGGGCCAGGGGTCTGGGGAGGAATCTGGGGTCCTTGCAGTGGGCCTTGCGAGGCTGTAGGCACAGGTGGGTGGTGTGAGATACCTGGGGAGAAGGGAAACAGCAGGTCCAAAGCAAACTGTGGATGCAAAATGCTGACCAAGCAGAGGGCCCCGGTGGGGGTTAGGGTGCTGGGAGCCCCATGTTCCTCACATGTTCACCAGCCCCTGGGGCTTGCCTTCAATGGGGTGAGCTCATGAGAACACTGGGAAAAATAATCCTTCAAGTGGAACAGCCAGGTTTTTGTCCCCTCCCTTCCCTCTCCTCCCTAAAAAAGAAAAAAAGCAAGAAAGAAATGAATAAAAAGCTCCTTAAATTTTGGGTAAGCCCTGACCCTCCATATATAATCACTAATCTTATTACCAACATAAGCAGGTGAAAAATTACAAGAATTAATGTCCGTGACTTTTAATCAATCTTTAAGAAAAGGAAATGTTGCTCTTGGCACCGGAGGGAGCTGATATTTTCCTTCTCCACAAGTCACTACTCTGCAAAGAGGAAACACTCCCAGGGTGGGAGCAATGAGAAATGGGCCTGCCCACAGCCAAAGCTGAGGTCACCACCCTCCCCCACCTGGCTCTGCACACCCATTGAAAGGCACACCCAGCACCCCTGCCCCAGCCCTGTGATCCCCAGGTGTCTGCTTCCTTGCTTGCCCGAGCTCCTGCCCCCAAGGATTGCTCCTCCAAGTACCTCTCTTCCCTGCTCAAAAGCCAGCCCTGGCCCCTTTGAGAGTCTGAGAAAAGATATGGATAATCCATCCCTACCTCCACCAAAAAAAGGAAAATATGAACAAAGATTGGTAGCGGACTTGGGGTGGCTTTTGACCCCCTAGTACAAATATACCCTCTTTCTAAAAACAGCCCCAGATTCATTATGGGGCCCACACCACTGTCCGTCCAATCAGCACTTCCTATGTCCCTCAAACAGTAGGCCCAGGAGACCCAGCTGAGGTGAGATATTGGGCAAATGGCCTCTCTCTTTCCCACTCTATTAGACACAAGATGATGTAAGGTCAAGGGTCCCTGAAGCCATCTTGTCATCCGGGGAAAATGTTTGAGGCTGAGCCAACTATCAAACATAAAGTCCAAGAGATGAAAGAAAGAAAAAAAAGAGTCATAGTGATAGCTGTTGGGCACCTGGATCCAGCCATGCCTGAAACTAAGTAAAAAGCTTAACTTTGCAATGACATGAACCCATTTTGTTCAAGCTAACTTGGACTACACTTTCTGTCACTTGCAATCAGGAACCTTAACAGACATATGGACATACCTAAAACTATTTGTTGGGGGGGGGGGGGTCTCAGACTTCCTGGAGCTCACTCATGAACCCTAGCTGAAGACCTAGATGTAGTGAAAACTCCTAAGGATGGCATTCAAAGCCCTTCACCATCTAGACCCCACCTCTCTTTCTGCACTCATTTTCCTGTTTCCTTCCATGTACCCAATTCCTGCTAAACTGGAAGACTTTCTCTAATTCCCAACCCCTCATCTTTATTCTTATCATTACCCCAACCCAGGATGCCCTCACTCCTGAAACTGCACACCCAAATTCTATTCCCTACTTTAAAGCCAAACCAAAGGGTGTATAAGTAATTGGATGGATGAATGGATGGGCAGAAAAATGAATGGAGGGATGGAGGGATGGATGGATAAAGTGAATGGGTGAAAGAGTAGGTAGAGGATGGATGGGGTAGGTGGGTGGTCAGGTGAATGGATGGATAAATAAGGTGGGTGAATGGACGGATAGACGGATAGATGTGTGGATGGATAAGGTTAAGGGGAGGATAGATGGGTAGGTGAGTGGCCAGGTGAATGGATGGATAAATAAGGTGGGTGGATGGATGGATGAAAGGATAGGTAAATAGATGAGTGGGTGGGTATGTGGATAGGTGGGTAAGTGGAGGGGGTAGGTTAATTAATCTACGTGGCCCCAGCACAGAGCTGGCAAAGAGCACGGGATGAGTTACCGTATATACTTGAGTATAAGCCGAGTTTTTTCCGGCACAAAATTTGTGCTGAGTTCGGGTTTTTTGGCACAAATTTTGTGCCCAAAAAACTCGGCTTATACTCAAGTATATATGGTATGTGAGTGTCAAAACATTCCCCCCGGAAGGGCTTTAGGAGATGGACAAAGCTTGCCTGAGGTCATCTGGCTCTGCTGGGAGCTTCCCACTGTAACAACCAAGGGTCGTGTCCCTCTTGACACAGAAGCACTTTCAGCCCTGTGTCCTCCCTTAGCCTCACAAAGGCCTGAGATTCTGCTCTTCCTTGTAGAGAAGGGTCAGTCAAAAAGAGAGTAAGGGAGACACAGAGACGGACAGGAACAGGGACAGATATGCACCGGGGACAGGATGAGCGCGAGACAGAGGCAGAGAGATGAAGAGAAACGGAGACCAACAGCCAAGCAGACAGACAGGCAGGCAGGCGAGGCTGGGCCACAGCAG
Organism: Loris lydekkerianus; assembly: GCA_963574355.1. NCBI lineage: Eukaryota > Metazoa > Chordata > Mammalia > Primates > Lorisidae > Loris > Loris lydekkerianus. Next base: position 28,871 of record CAUYPK010092422.1, on the reverse strand, counting down.
ACCTGGGCTCCTCAGCTGCCGCAGCGTCCGGAAGGAGGCACCAAACAGGAGAGTGGACAGCCCAGCCTCTCCATGACTCCCTCGGGTCTGTACTGTGTCCAATTTATTTGCACGGGCATGAAATTTAGGAATTTCTCAGGTCTGCCAGTGAGGTGGCTGGTGTGTAGCTAACAGCAGGGTCTGGCCCAGTCTGGGTATAGCTGTCAGACCCCCACAAAGCAGTCAGCCACCACTGCCAAAGTAAAGAGGGACGGTCAGCGGGACCAAGCTCTGGGCTCCAGAGATTGAAATCAAAGCTCAAATTTAAACCCAATTCTCCTCAAGGTTGCTGCGCAATGCAAAGCCTGGGACCCTCTGAGCAGCAATGTTTTCATCTGCAAAACAGGCCTAATCAGCAGCCTCTCGGCAATACCAGGAGGAGACAATGTAAAGACCTTAGCATTGTGCCTAGGAAACTATGGCCACTCAATAAATGTTTAATAAAAAAGACAAATTACTAGCCCCTACTACTCTAAAGTTCTCACAGCTCCTCAAATCTGTCCATTCCTTTGCAAAGGCTGTTCCCTCTGCTAGGCATACCTTCCACCCCCTTAGCAAACTCCTATTCATCCCTAAAGCCCCAGCTCAATATCCCCTCCTCTAGGAAACATTTCCTCAGAGTTCACCACTACCTCTGTAACCTCCTGCACCTTGCATATGGAATTCCTTGATCTTCAGAGTTTCCAGACAAGGAAGGTAGAAAACATGAGAGGTTTAAAGCAAACCTCTTATGGGGCAGTGGTAGCTGACGGCTTTGGGGAGACTGACAGTAACACTCTAGGCCAGACTCTGCTGTTTGCTACACACTGGGGCTGGGCTGGAGGTCAGGACCCCCCCTCCCCCAGCCTCCATTGCTTCTCTACAACTCCCTATATTAACACGAACCACTCCAGATTGTGGATAGCTGCTGTCACTCATGTGAGAACGTCTTCACATTCTGTTTGGAGGGATCCACCATGTGAGATAGGCACAGGAAGAGAAATGTGCTGGCTGTTGGTGGGGGGCCCAGGATCTCTACCATCTTCTCCTGCTAAAAGTACCCCAATGTTCCTCTGCTGACCCCCCTCCTACCCACAGCTATGTTGACTGCTGGATGGCCAATGAGAGGTCTCCCACCACCATCCACAGTGAATAGCAAGGACGGCTGCAGGATCCAGTCATAAGGACCCAAGCTAAAGCTCCTGGGAAAGAGGGCTGCCCGGCTCTCAGGCTGTGAGCCTGCCTGGGAATGCTGCACCACGAGAAACAGGAGAGTGAGAGATGGAAACACAGTCCTGACTGCACCCAATGACCCCTAGATGCAGCCATGCCTGAAGCTCGATGCCGGTGCTCTTTAGTTCCATGATATTTTTGCTTAAATTGTATTTTCTATCACCTACAGTCAAAATAACCCTGACATTTGTGACAATAAAAAAAGAATAACAACCTTCTTCTGTTCGTGGCTGACTTGACCTCAAGAATGAGTTTCTGTAGTTAGGAAACTTTGCCCTTGCAGTAGACCCCTTGTGGGGTGGCAGGCTGCTTCATCAGTCCCCATTCTCAGGGAAAGGCTCCCAACACGCCCATGGAGCCACATCGGAAATAAAAGAAAGCATGGCCCAGTACCCGTACCACAGTGGTTACGGCCCCAGCCACATACACCGAGGGTGGCAGGTTCAAACCCGGCCCAGGCCAGCTAAACAACTGCAACAAAAACAAAATACCAGGCGTTGTGGCAGGCGCCTGTAGTCCCAGCTACTTAGGAGGCTGAGACAAGAGAATCACTTAAGCCCAGGTGTTTGAGGTTGCTGTGAGCTGTGATGCCAGGGCACTCTACCAAGGGCAACACAGTGAGACTCTGTCTGAAAAAAAAAAAAAAAAAAAAGCACAGCCCATCTGCGATGGAAGAAACCATGAGCTCTGAAGCCTCCAAGCTAAGGATGGATGCATTTCTTGCCACATGGTGGACCACAGAGAAAGGCAGAGACAAAAGGAAGACAGGGCATGAGGGAGTCCTGGCGGGCTGCAGCTTTACCCAAGGCCAATGGGCCACTAGTCCTTCCCATAGACACAGCGAGGCTGTGTAAAGGAGGCAACCAACAGGCCCACCCCAGAGCCAAGAGCACAAAAGTGGAAGGACTGAGCACAGGTCACAGTGGGCTACGTTGCCATACACTGAGGCCCAACCAGCCCCATGGGAGCCCCTGACGTCTGGAGCCAAGAAGGGGTCACCTATCCCACCCCACGCACAGGAAGCCATAGCCATCCCTGGGGGTGAACCAAGGCCAGGCCTGTCCTGCTGTGGGGTCACAGTGGGGTGATTCAGGGACAGCCAGCTGGCACTCCAATCTTTCCATCCTTAGCAGTTCAGTAAACTACAGGGTGTCCCAAAAGTCTCCCCTAAAGTTGCTATACATAGGGAAAGGGGGAAATTGTGGCTAAATGTACTTTTATTTATAAAATCTTCATAACAGAATTTTACAAAATACTCCCTATGTGTTGGCCACCTCTTTGTCAAATTCTCTAGTGAGTATTTTGTAAATAAAGGTACATTTAGCTACAATTTTTCATTTCCCTATATATGGCAACTTTGGGGGCAACTTTTGGGACACCCAGTCATCTGTAGTCTGTCACAGTCTGAGCATATGTGTCCCCCCTCAGAGTCCTTTGTTGAGGCTCTAACCCCAGTGGAATGATTTTAGGAGGTGAGGCCTCCAATTAAGGGGTCTGGATGAGGCCATTGGAGTGGGGGGCCCCATGGTGGGATTAATGTCCTTATCAGAGAGACCAGAGCTGTCTCCCCACACCATGTGGATCACAGCAGGCAGGAGGCACACGAAAGCTCTCACCAGGAACCAAATCCGGGGCACCTGATCCTGGGTTCTTCCAGCCTCCAGAACTGTGAGAAATAAACCTCTGCTGTGCCCACTCCCCACTCTGCAGTATATTGTGATAGCAGCTGGGCTGACTATGACAGTCTCAGGCACAGAACTGAGGTTGCCACAGCCTGAGCACAGGGGCTGGGCTGTGAGAGGACATCCCTGCTGGACATCCTCTCACAACCCTGCCCCAGCACACAACGTGCCAAGGAGGCCCAGAAAGATGTGAGGGGTACAATGGCCAGCCAGAGGGACTGGAGATAGCTATGCACAGAGATATGGATTTCAGGGACAGGAGTTAAGGACCAGTGGCCCTTGGTGAGGAACTGTCCCCCTTCCAAGTCTCTTTGAACCAATTGAGCCATTGGAGAACATCTCTGTGCAGCACAGGTGTGCCTCAACATCTCTCGGACACTTGCCAGCCATCCCTGTTAACAAGGAAAAGGTGAAACTGACTCGTGCCAAGGCTGAGGCAGGGAACAGAAGGTGCCTGGGGTTCCCAGTGCTGCTTTGTTAATGCTACATTTATTTTGATTGGTATAGCTGATGGAGGGCAAGAGGTCCCGATTTCTATCTTCAGCTGTGATAAAAGGTTTCCTTAATTTAAAGTTAAGTATAAGCAAAACAGGAGGATTTGTTTTTTTTTTTTTTAAATAACATGCTGTAAAGGTGGAGGAGGTGGGAGGAAAGGTCATCTCACCTCATTAGAAGAGGAAGCCCACGCCTGCTGGCTCTCTCCAGCCAGGGCATAGGTCTCCTGAAGAGGCCAGCTCCTATCAGTACCATAATGAGACAATAGCCAGCAGCCACCAGGGCCCCTGGGGCGCCCAGGGATCAGACAAAGCTGGTGGAATCAATTTGCTTCCAAGGCCATGCAGGGGAAGAGATAAGGGGCCGTGAAACGCTCCCCAGCACCAAGCCATGAGGATGGTTGTGCGTTCTTGCTCCCAAGGACCAGGGAGGCTGAGAAACCACCGAGATGAGGGGGGTCTGCAGGGAGAGCATGTCAGAACCCAACGAGGGTACGACTGGCTGTGCCTTCAAGGGGCGAGCATGTGTCAAGACCACCCATCCCATGCCCTGACCCTCAGGGTCCCAGCCTGCCCCCTCCACACTCTCCTCAATCTGACACATCCCCCAGGGTTGGGGTCTCTCCTCACCACCCTGCCCTGGCTCCCCACTGCCCTCAGACCACAGAACTATGGAAGTTGGGGAGGTAAGTTCAGAGGTCCCGTGAGATCTCCACTGCAAAAAAATTTTTAATGTTGTATTTTCAAAGTTGACTCGGGATCAAGGATAGGGCTGGGAATTCAGGCCAGGATGGGGTGCCAGGCTAAGGTGGGAAGAACTTCAGGAGGCTTATTATCATACACTGATGTGTCCTGTCCACAAGGCCAAGAGCTGGCCCCAACACACATGGCTTCTCATTACCAGAAGAGAGAAAAGTGACAGGAGAGATGGGCCACCCCATGCAAAGATCCAGCTAACAGTAACTCAGCACAGCGCTTGCCCAGAGTGTGCCTAAGATTCATCCTCTGGTCTTTCACACCAACTCTGCTGGGGCACTGCCACTGGGAGACTACTGATGGAGAAGCTGAGGCTGGGAGAGAAACTCCATGCCTGGCTGGGTCCCTGTCACACTTTAGAGGCCTCTGCCCATCTCAGACCATTCCTGGGCACCAAGTGTCAGTGTCAGCAGAGCTAGGAGGACTATCCTGGATTCACAGATGAGCAAACTACAGCCCAATAAGGTGAGAGGGAGGGGACAGCAGGATCTGCTGAGGTCCAGGCCTCCCCTGGCACAGGGCACTCGCTGGCTACCCACTGCCGGCCGGGGCAGGTGGGTGGTACCACTTCCTCTCCAGCCACCTACAATACAGCCCCTCAGAAAAGCCGGGCTCCCCACCCTTGAGGAAGGAAATAACCTTTCTCCAGACCAGCCCTTCTTTCCAACAAGCTCCATATATGAGAAGGGAGAGAGGCATTTTTGCAACGTTTCCAAATTCCAGTAACTTTGAGGACAATGTGCAAAATGACGCATGGCTTGACCTAAGAGGGGCCTTGGGAAAGGACGTGCCCAAAGGAGGTGAATTAACAATGTGGGTGTGCTGGCAGGCCCCGTCATCAAGGGCGCTTGCCAGAACAGAACCTGGAGGTAGACAGAGCTGGCTCTGGTCCCAGTCCTTCCTTATCCCTCGCTGTGTGACTGCAGTCAGGCACAGCCTCTCCGAGCCTCAGTTTCCCTGCCCTGTCCCCTTCACAGGCCTCTAGTTGCTCCATGGCTTCTGTGTTCTCCAAGAGCGTTTCAGAACTGCCTGTGCAGGCGTGTCTGGGGCCTTGGGGGTGGCCTCAGGCAGGACCCTGCTTTCTGCTTCTCTGTGCACCAGCCCTGGAGTCCAGAGGGAGCCCAGGGGCAGTAACATAGCGACCTGGACAGCCCACAGTCAGAGTTTCTGGGGAGAGTAAGGGATGACTGAGGGCTGCTGAGGGCTAGAGATGAGGTTCGGTGTTCGTGTCCACCATCAGGTGGGACCCTCGGCCTCTCCCTGGCCTCTCTTCTTCCTCTCACTCAATTTCCAGTCCATAGAAAAGTCATGGCAGCCCCACCTTCGAAATAAGTCCAGATCTAACTGCTTCCGACCTCCAGTACTGCCAAGCAGCCTAATCTGAGCACCAGTTTCTCTCCCCTGGATGCTGCTGTGGGACACTTGCTGCCACCCTGCAGCTTGAGCTGTGGGGGAGGCTCCCCAGACTAGAGTTCCCAGCAGCAACTTAACATGCCCAGGGCCAGCCCCAACCCCATCCCTGGCAACACAGCTCCTCCAGCCCCCTCACCCATGGGGGTCCTGTCCTACAGCTGTGCACAGTCATTTGTACCTGCTGTGCTCTCTGTCTTAATGTCCCCTCCCTCAGCAATGCCCACCACTGGGTTGCTCCCACAACTGACACTGTACCTGAGACAGCCCAAACTGCAGTCTCTGTCCTGCTCCAGTCTTCCCCGCCCTCCTCACACACACGGTCAGCACAGGACACGACAGTGAGCATCAGTCTCTCTCCCATCTGTGTCCCCCACCAGAAGCAAGCTCTGTGTGGGCAGAGGACACGACATGGTCACCGCTTTACCCCCAGCACCCAGCAAACACTTAGTTAATATCTGCTGAATGAGGCAAGTGTGCTCTCCTTTACCCTTTCCAACAGCCAGGGAGGTAGAAAGTGGGACACCCATTTTACAGAGGAGGAAACTGAGGCTCAGAGGGGTGACTCACTGCCCCCATGGGTATGTGAGTAGCAAAGCTGGGTTATGAACCTCATAGAATGCCAAAGGGGAACTTACCTGCACCCAGCTGCTCCCTGTCCCCCAGGGCCTGGATCTGTCACTAAATTCCAGGTCAGCAGAGCAGGCAGAAAACAGGGTCAAGACAGAATGTTTTTTTGTTTTCTGGGGTTTTTTTATCTTTTGAGACAGAGTCTCACTTTGTCACCCTTGATAGAGTGCCCTAGAGTCATAGCTCACAGCAACCTCCAACTCTTGGACTCAAGAGATTCTCTTGCCTCATCCTCTCAACTAGATAGGACTATAGGTGCCCACCACAACGTCCAGCTATTTTTAGAGACGAGGTCTTGTTCTGGCTCAGGCTGGTCTCAAACCTGTGAGCTCTGGCAATCCACCTGCCTTGGCCTCCCAGAGTGCTAGGATTATAGGCGTGAGCCACCAAGCCTTCAAGACAAAAGGTTAAAGACGGTGATGCCCACCCCCAGAAGAGCCCATAAGTCAAACCACTAGAAGGAAAAACTCCCACAGGAAAAGAGGTGAAGGAAAAGGAGGGGAGAGTCTTTTGTCTCTTAGCCAAACTTTGCAATAAGTGACTTTAGTACCCATATAATCTTAATCACAGTGGAAACTTTCACAGGCCATGCCAGGAAGAAGTCTGTTCAAAAACAAGGTCAGTTAACACAGGGTATTATTCTAAAACCATCTTAAACACTTTCACTTGAAACTCATGAATGAACATTCACCCACCAATTGCTTTTTCATTTCATTACACATAGGCAGGCCATACCGGGACATGGCTCAAAACACAGAGAATGCAGTAAGCACACAGTAGGAAGCCTTACCCCTCCTGTACCCTTGTCCCTCCAAGCCCAGGTAACCACTGAAACTAGTTCCTGGTCTGTATATGCACATATGAGCAAATAAGAATTTACATTTATTTTACACCAGCGGTATCACACTTTACGCACCATCCAGCACCTGTTCTTTCCTCTTACAGCGGTTCTCAACCTGTGGGTCACGACCCCTTTGTAACAATGAAAATGCATCCTGTATATCAGATATTTACATTACGATTCATAACAGTAGCAAAATTACAGTTATGAAGTAGCAACGGAAATAATTTTATGGTTGGGGGTCATCACAACATGAGGAACTATATTAAAGGGTCCTGGCATTAGGAAGGTTGAGAACCACTGTAACAGATCTTGAAGATCTTGCAGTAGAGAGCTTCTTCAGTGTTCACAGTTGCACAATGTTCCCCTGGAAGCATGTCTATCTGGCCAGCATGCATCGCCTGGATCTCAAGGTCTGCCATCAGGTTGGGCTCCCCACTGGTCTGTGGTTTCTCAAGGCAAAACCCACCCCTGGCACAGGGCTGGCAGGGCATTGGCTTTGTGAGCAGTGAGCAGGCAGCTGGCTCTGCCAACACCCCTCTCAGAGGCACAAGGCCTCTTGATCTGGCAGCTAGCGAGGATATCTTAGAGGAGGAGGCAGTCTTCGCTGCTCCCTGGCTTTCAAATTTCCCTGCCCCACCCCTCTCCCCCATTCTCCCCTCTCTTGCCAGTTCTAGCCTCCTTCCTATTTCTGGCCCTCACACACCAAGTAGGTCCCACCCTAGGCCCTTTGCACTAGGCATTCCCCCTCACCACGCCTGACTTTACTCAGAAATCCCCTCCTTAAAGGGATCCTCCTGCCCCCCCGGGTGTCGCTGCCTGTCTGGCTATATACCCTTTACAACCTAATTCTTCATTCAATTCACTTGTTCATTGGACCACCCCCCCTCACCTCTCCAAGTGTCCAGGCTTATTCTGAGCATGGGCTACTTGGACCACAATCAGCCCCAGATGCCTGCTCCAGGAGAGCCAAGCCGCCAGCAGCAGCCCAGGCCCAATGTAGCTGCTCCTGATGCCCCTGTCCCCCCAGGTTGGCAGAGTACCACACCCAGAATCCTGTCCCAGGCTGGAACTGCATCCCAAGGAAAGGCCTTCAGCAAGGGAAGGCCACTCGGAATTCAGATAGCCATAGAGGTGGGCCATGCCTCCTGCACGAAACTCCCAGAACTCCATGCTCACCTGCTCACCACAACCTGCACTGGAAAACCACCAGAAGCACCTACTTTTCAGAAGGGAAGACTGAGACCCAGAGAAGGGAGCCTATGGGCACACAGCAGCCAGCCCCAAGCCTTCTGTGGCACCTCATGAAGCCAGGCCCAGTACCTTCCTCCCCAGCAGGAAAGACGACAAAAAACCTATGGTCTGCCTCTCCAGGAGGTCCAAGGAAGAGGCCAGGGCTGCCCGCCACCCCCAAGTCCCATGTGCCACTCACAGGCAACAAACATCCAGGAGGCCACATGTCACAGGGACATTTAGTGTACATGAGTTCAGCCACATGCAGACAGGAGACAAAAGAGCACCCAGTCACAGGAACAGGGACTTAGAACAGTGCAGCGGCTGCCCATCCATGCCACCCACTCAGCAGCTGAAGGAGCCCAGGCTGGCAGGTGGGAACCGACTACAAGATCAGACAATTACCGAACAATTAAGCTTGTGAACTCACCCTGGGAAAAGTGCTACTTGCCTTATGGCTGAATATCACTACAGTCTCCTTCAAAGGGACTTCGAAGATAGTCGCTGATGCCAGCACCTTCCACCCTTCAAAGCACTTTTTCTAGGATGAGTTCTCGAAGTTAATTGTTACACTTCATATGCCTCGGCCTGATTGCAGTGTCCCCAGATCCCACTCTGTGTGGTAGCTCACAGCCAAGGCCAACTAGGAGTTTAAGGGGAAAATGCTCATAGTCCACAGGACCCCCCCCCCCCGGAGGCAAAGCCAACATTGCATCCAGGATCCAAAAAGACACACTCCTAAGGTCCTGAGGCCTCTGGGACTCACCCCGAGGCTCTGTGATCTCCATCCAGTGGTCATGGGGCCACAGTGAATGCCACCGTGAAGACTCAGAAATCCTGCCTCGGGTTTCACCGCCTATGAAAAGGATCCTTAAAGGTAGGCCCGAACAATTTCACTTTAGGCCACCCTGAACTCAGCTGCACCCTGCCCCCCACAGAGAACAGTTAGCTTACCTCAGTCATGCCTGAGCACTTACTGTGCGCCTACTGTATGTCAGATAGGAGTGGGAGAAGGGAGAGCCAGTGTGAGTCCTGCCTCTGTTTGATGAGAGGGCAGGAGCTTTCTTGAAACTGAGAAAATCTGGGACTGGAACCCCACCCCTCCCACTTGCTGGCTGGGGGCCCTTTCCAGCCTTCCTTCCCCCACCTGCAAGATGGGCAAAAATCCCTGCCTTGAAGGATGGGTGTCTAGACAGACTGGGAGAACGTGGTCTGGCATGAGCCCTTGCCTTCCTCCATGGGGACACCAGGCCACTGTCCCACACCCCAGTAGAAAGTACTTGCCATGACTACCAAGCTGTCCCGTGGTCCAGGCCCCTGGGTACCACTCACTGCTCCAATGACCAAGGCCTTGAGTGGTCCGACCCTCGCCTGAGTCTTCCCCAACCATGGGTGCCACGCTTATGGAAGGCAATGAAGCAAAAACAGCCCAATTTGTTCGGCAGACACGGCCAGTACAGAGGCCTGTGCAGGCTGGGCAGGAGCAAGGGGCGGCACGCGGGCAGCACTGGCAGACCCCGAACTGCCAGAATTTGTCCTTTTTCAAGAGAAGATGGAAATCCGGACTTTTATGTGAAACTTGCCAATTGGTAAATGCTGGCAGCTAATTAATTTTTTAAAATAATAATAACATGGTAAGAGCCAAACAAAACACGCAAGGCCAACCACAGCCTCAGCTGGCAGAGTAAGATTCTCTGACTTCATCCCCTGCCCACTGCCCCATCACAGCTCTGATGCATGAGGGGGGGACGGGAGGTCTGGGGGCACCCACGGCAACAGCTCCTCAGGCCTCCCCCCCCAAGGGGAGCCTTTACTCCCACTTTGCATATGGGGAAAGTGGTGCCCAGAGCCCCAGTCACTCAGCCACAAACACATCCACTCTGGGCCAGGCCCCAGGAACACGGCCCAGCTGCCGTACAATTCATTGGGGTTCCCTCCAAGACCAACATTCTTCTTCAGGGGGGTTCAGGGTAGACACAAGTCAAACCCTCCACTTTCCTTTTCCTCTTTTTGGCCTGTCACAGCGACACCTGCTGGCCCAGACAAGCTTTGGATAGGCCCAAGAGGCCACCACACAGCTGAGACTGGTGAGATCTTGTGACAGCCAAGAGTAGAGGGGAAGGTACCCCTACATGGCAGGTTGGGGCAGGGGGAGGGAAGAGGATGCACAGGGTAGAGGGGAGTAAGGCCCCCTGCTGAGGCTGAGCCCCCCCCACCGCACCCCACCCCATGCTCTCCGCAGCCACACTCGCCCCACAGTTGGCCAAGAGCAACCCCAGCCTGCTGCCACCACCCACAAGGCTTCAGCTTCTAATCCCCTCAGACAGAGGTGGAGGATGGCACGGGCATCTGAGACAGTGTGTGGGAGACTCACAGGTGTGTGACCCTCCCAGAGTGGGACTGTTAGTGACTTTATGTGAGGGACACATGGGGACATGTGATGGAGATATGTATGTGACAGCACCCCTGTGTGACAGTCAGGGGCATAACAGAGATGGCACTGCACGTCTGAGAGATCCCTGTGCACGTGGATCCGAGGCATGGGTGCGCCAAAGGGACAGGTACAGGTGGTGAGTCTGAAGAACCCCAGGGAGAGATTCCGGGTGGGGGTGGGGATGACCGCCCGACCGAGAGGGGGAAACGCGCAACCCAAGTAGAGAGGGAGCTATTGCAGAGTGCAGGAACTCCTGCTGGTGTGTGGTGGTGTGACTGGGGGGGAGGGGGGGATCAGGACAGGGGTGCTGCCAGACCTAGAGACCCAAGTCATCCCACTAGGGGATGGTGACCCGGCCTCTGCACTAGAGGGACAGTGGGGCCCTGGGACGTTTAGCAGTGGGAAAAGGGGAGACGACCGGCGGGACCCGGACCCGGGAGCTTGGGGAAGAGGAGGAACTAGGGTGGCAGGACCCGCTCGCAAACCCTCCCAGCTCCCACCCTGAGCTGGCCTCAGTGTCCACATCTGTACAATGGGGCGCGGCGCTCAGGGAAAGCCGCGCCCTGGGAGAGCTAGACCCGGACCGGCCGGCGGCGCGGGTGGAAGCGCGGGCAGCTCGCGGGGCGCGCCCGGGTCGGCGGAGCCCCCAGCCTTGCGCGGGAAAGGGCGGGCTGGCGGGGTGCGGCGCAGGCTGGAGGTGCAGACCCCAGGCGGGAGGTTCCCTGGTGCACTCACCGCGGTGACTCCGCGCGGCGTCCGTGCGTCCGTTGGTGGGTCAGCGGGTAGGTCCGCCCGGCAATCTGCGCCTCGAGCCCGGGCGCCCCCAGGCTGTGTGCGGAGCGCGGCGGGGCGGAGGCGCGGAGGGGCGGGCCGGGCCGGCGGGCCCCCTCCCCTGACTCCGCCTTCGCCTCCGGGGCGGGGTCTCGGTCGCCCGCCGGGAGGGGGCCCAGCCGGCGGAGCAGGGCAGAGGGGCCTCCCTGCGCAGTGCACGGCGGAGCCCCGTCTCCCCCACCCAGCCTAAGCCGAGAGCTCCAGGTCCGGCACTGCTGCCCGCGGGCGTGGGGGCGTTGGCCGGGCCTCCTCAACTGGCCCCAACCTCCCTGTCCCCTCGTGGAAGAAGAACCCTGAAACTTGGGGCGCATTGTGAGGGCCTGCAGGGCAGCGGCAGGAAGCTGCCGAGAAGAGAAGGCCTGTCAGAGGCCGGGTAATCCCCCACACGCATCCACCTACTGCCCCGGGGGTTCCCACACAGATAACGCAGGCCTGGACTCTGACTCGAGACCCCAAGACGAAGTCCCTTCCCTAGGGCCACCTCAGGGCTCCCAAGCCAGCCAGGCCCCAGCAGAGGCAGGCTCTGGAATTCTGTCCTTCCATCTCTACCTGCCTGTCGCCTTCGCTTTTCCAGCTGAGTCTCTGTCTTTTATTCACATGGTGTATAATCCACCCTTTTAACTTTGTTAAAGTCTGCATGCAGTTGGATGGTAGCAACTGCCCCTCTCTACTGCCCACATTCTCTCCAGAGCACTCATCACTAGATGACTTTTAAAATTCATTTGTAAATGACTATAATCCGGTAGATAACACACCAACCTACAAAACATCACAGCTCAGCCTCGCCTACCTTAAACATGCTCAGCATGGGTATATCAGCCTAAAGTTGGATAAAATCGTCTAGCACAAGACCTATTTTATAATAAAGTGTTGATTATCTCGCTCAATTCATTGAATGCTCTACTGAAAGTGTAAACCTGAATGAAAGTCTGGATACTCAAAGAACGGTTTCTACTGAATGTGTATCCATCTGACACCATCATTAAGGTTGAAAAATCATAAAGCAAACCCATCATTAAGTCAAGAACTCTCTGTGCTTTGAAGGGGACTGGACCCAAGGGAGTGCTCAGTAAATAACTGATGAATGAGGAAGTGACAGATTGAATCTTTCCTCTGTTAAGAGAGAGGTGGCCTGGGGCTATAGGAGATGCCAGGCTGCAAGACCCAAATCTCTGTGCTTTATTGAGGCCTCCAGTTCCCAGGCTGGAGGAGAAGTCATCAGCCAGCTTCAGACTCAACCTGCAGCACAAAGAGCCCGAGGCCTGGCACGGACTGGCCTTTGGTCTAGAAAGGGGGTGGTGGAGATAGTAGGGACTCCTTGTGGGTGGGTATGTCTCCTGTTCTCTTAGACTCCTCACACATTGGGGAGTTTCAAAGCTAAGGAGGGAGATCTCCTAAGCAACATTGTCTTTCAAATTTGGCAGTACCTTACAATCAACTGGGGATTACAGAAAATACTGACGCCTAACTCCACCCTCTGGAAACTCAAATTTAATTGTTCTGGAGTGGAGTCTAGACAGTGGTATTTTAAAACAAAAAAAAAATCCTCAGGCGATTCTAGCACCCTGCCAGGTTTGAGATGCCTGTCCCAAAGCTCGAGTCTGGGGCGGTGCTGCCCTAGGTCTTTGCTGGGCAGCAGATGATAGGTGGGCAGCAGGATCTCCTGGGTGAGCTGGGCCTCTGCCTGGCAGTCACTGCCCCTCATCTTCGAACATCTTTCTTCTACCTGTGGTGTTCTCCCCTCAACATTGTTGGTGGGCTCTGACATCAACTTTTCCCTTCTGCTTTGCAGCTGGGGGCAGACAGCTGACCCATGCAGCCCTCATTGTGGCTGCACCAGATGTTGAACAGGAGGCAAGAGAGATGTCAGCATCTAGGGCAGAGCGCACTGCTGGGGGAGGGGATGCCATGGCAGGGGAAGCTACTAGGGTTCCAGGCCTGCTGGTTCAGAAGCGGGCAGCCCCCACAATGTCTGCACCCAGAGAGTGTGCCAAGATGTAGGACCCTGTGGCTGACTCTTTTTCCTCGCTGGGCATGGTTTCCAAGATATCCTGATCAAATTGTGAGTAAATCCCTTTTCTCCTCCAAACATCTCTAGTTAGTTTAGATTGTAATTAACAATAACAAACATTTAATTGAAGACCCATCACATACTAGACATTGCTCTAAGCATTTTAACTTCAAAGCAATCCTAAGAGGCAGGAGCTATTTTACAGGTAGGGATGTGAAGCCAGAGGGGTGAAGCCACCTGCTGAGGGTCACCCAGGGAGGATGTGGGTTTAAACCAAAGCCCTTGGGTGCCAGACCCCATACTCCTAAGCCTGTCACAGTTTATGGAGTTATTACTTTGTTTATTTTTTGGATGCTGGGACTGAGTCTCAAAGAGGCACAATGACCTCCCTGGGACTATCCAGTGAGGATGCAGACCCAGCAAGCCCAGTGAGCCCTGTCATCCCATCTGGGCTGGCCAGCTGATGCAGGTAACCCTGCACATGCCAGCCCTGGCGCCTTGGTACCCAGGGGGCTGGTCAGATTGCCAGTGATGTAAATAACTCCACTGCCCACTGTGATCATTTCTGTCTAGGTCTTATCAGCCTGGAACTTCCTCCAACCATATCTCAGCAGGCACTGGGCTCCAAATTCCTGGTGGGTGATACATGCTCTGTCTGTGATAACAGCCCTGGCAGAGCTCCTCGGGGACAGCCGTATTGGCTGCATCTCCAGCTCAGATAACAGACAACAGGAGAAGTGTCTCCACTTTATCTTGTAGATAAAGATAAAAGTAGAGTAAGCAAGTCTCCTCTCATCCCTCCTCCCAAGGGGGCTGTACTACCAGTCTTCACGCCTCAAGCCTTAGGGTGGCCCAGAGAAGCAGCTGGCAAGTAACATGAATGGAGCTTGGACATGTGGCCACACAATCACTCCTCGGGGCCAAGTTCCAGCCCTCTCTGGTCTGGACCCCAGCTACCTCTCCAGCCCTTCACCCACTCACAGCCCCATCCTTACATCCCAGAATCCTACTACTTACCCAAGAAAAGCTGATTTGTTAACTTACACCAGGAACTTCCCATGTCTCTGCCTTTCTATCCCACCATGAAAGCTTTTGCACCCACCCAGATACTCTCAACCTGTGGCAAAAACTACTAGTCAGCCCCCACTGTTCATGTAAGAAGCACAATTATAGAAACTTTAGATGGACACACAGCTGCCCGGCTGAAGACTCCATTCTCAGCCTCCCAGGCAGCCAGGTAGGGTTGTGAAAGTTTGGGACCAGTGGGAGGGAGCAGAAGTGGTGTGGCCAACTTCTGGCTCATGGCTTTAAAGGAAACAATAAGCTTTCCCCTTCCTTCCCTTTCCTGCTGGCTAGAAGCAGCCACTTTATATTAGCTGGTGTCCCTGGGCATCACAGAGGCTGGCTGGACCTTCACATGGAAATTCACTAAGCCGTGGGTGTCCTTCTTAAACCTCACTCCTCCCACTTCAAAATCAGACTCAAATGCTCCAATAAGCAGTCATGAATGCATTGAGTGCTCTCGCCTCCTGTAAAACCTCGTAGTTTGAAACCCTACTGAAAACTTGTGCAGTCTACATGCACGTCCCCTGCTCCAGCTACCAGCCTCCAAGTATACTCCGCAGAGCCTCTTCTCTCCATTCTGGGTCTGTGTGGTTTGTTTGGGTAGAGCTGATCCTCCCTTTCCTGGGTGGGCTCCTGGCACACATGCGGCCCACTGGAGTCTTCTCTCCCCAGCCACAGCAGTTGACTTGGGGAGGGTTGTGTGACTTAAGTGAAGGGCCTCTGTATTTAAGGCAGACTGCGCGCTGGAGTCGGGGACAGGGTGACCTTTCTGCCACATTGCTTGGCTGCGGATGTGAGCCCATAGTATGGCGGCCACCTCTTGGGGAAACATGCTGAGAATGAAACCAGCTCAGATGAAGGCAGGGCAGAGAGAAGGCGGAGGAGGGGGGAGAGAGAGAGACAGAGAGAGAGACGAGTGGCTAGCCAATGGCAGGAGATTTGGGCACCGGGTCACAGCTTGGCCTAAAGCCATCCCACCCCTGGATCTTCTAAGCCACGTAGGCCAACAAATGCTCTTTGGGGCTTCAGCCAGTTTGAGTTTGGGTTTCTTTGTACCCAAGAATTCTTGTACCCAAATTCTATGACTGAAGAGCCTTGGCTAATAGAATCTGTTTCACTAAGGTAAAATTATCTACCCAGTCCTGTGTGCAGTTTCCAGGCTCCTCTAGATACCTGGGGATCCATTTTTTATAACGTCCAGACTCTCTTCAAGGGTGACTTGTCTTAGTAAAGGGGACAATGATTGGAATGAAAAATAAACTCGTGTATGTTAATAATATACTGTGTTCAGGCCAAGCCCAGCAGCTCATACCTGTAAACCAGCACTCTGGGAGGCTAAGGCAAGAGGATCACTTGAGTCCAGGAGTTTGAGACCTGCCTGAGCAACAGCGAGACTCATCTCCACAAAAATTTGAAAAATTAGCCAGGTGAGGGGGTAGGAGCCTATAGTCCCAGCCACTGAGGAGATTGAGGCAGAAGATCACTTGAGACTGGGAGTTGAGGTTGCAGTGAGCTATGATGATGCCACTGCTCACCACATGCCCAGGCAACAAAGCAGGACCCTGGCTCAAAAACAAAAACACAAAGAAACAAACAAAAATAGCAGTATACTGAGTGCCAAGCATTTTGGTAGATGTCTTACGGGAACGTGCTCTAATTCATTTAATCCTCTAAGCAATCCTAAAGGTGTTCAATAATATTACCCCCATTTTACAGACAAAGAAAGTGAGGCTTAGTGGCAGGGCTAGGGGCCCTGCTCAGAGTAGTTTGACTCCAGAGGCAGCACTCTTTTCCCTGCTCTTCCAGGGAAAGACTAGAACATTGTAGGGAGGTGGTGAGTTCCCCGTCACCAGGGGTATGTGAACAGGGACTGGATGACCCTTTGGCAGAGTGGCTGATGTGCGTGGAATGGGGTGTACGGAGAGAGAAGGTGTGGGGAACCACTGCAATTTTCTTTCATACCAAGATTTTTTAGTCTTTCCCAAGCTATCTGCTTATTCCAGGAACACTGCCTGGCTGCACATCTCCCATCTGGGAATGGTCAGCCCCTACCTCCCATGGCCCGGCTCACTCGTGACTCACCCTGGCCCAGGCCTCGTCCTGGTGTGATGAAACTTCTGGCACTTCTTAGATGTTCTAGTCACCCTGGAGGAGATGTGGCCCAGCCTGGCTATTCGGGCTAGCTCTCCTGGGGCAAAGGGCTACCGGGCAGGGAGCTGAGCTCTCTGAACTCAGGGGCTAGGACACCCACAGTGGGCTGGACAGAGAGGCTGAACAGCCTCAGAGCCCCTCAGAGCAGCCCAGGGAGGGAAGGTACTTGCCTAAGTCTACATGGTGAAACCCTGAGAGGCTAAGGAGGACCTTAGAACAGCAAAGGCAGCCCAGAGACTGGAAGCCTGGCCCTAGCAAGTTACCCTACCTGTGAAACGGAAAGACTGGCTGTGAGTTTATTGAGTAAGTTAAAAACTACATGTAACAAAACATTCAACCTCAGAGAGATGCTACCTTCCTAAGAACATCTCTTCCAACCACTTCTGTTCCACACATCCATATATGTGTATGTAGCACCTCCCTGGTTGCAACTTCTAATGAACTTTTTTCTGCTACATGTTTTTTTCATGTGACATATTATGACCATTTGTCTACATCAATAACACATATCTAAGGAATTCCTGTCAACAGCTATTCAGTATTCCCCTGTATGCTCTAACCACAGTTTATTTATCTGACCCTCCATTGATCACTTCTAATTTTTTTAGTATAAAATATGATTTAAAAAATAATTTTGGGCTTGGCACCCGTAGCACAGTGGTTACGGCGCCAGCCACATATACTGACGCCAGTGGCTTCGAACCCGACCCAGGCCAGCTAAACAACAATGATAACAACCTCAACAAAAAATAGTTGTGGCAGGCACCTGTAGTCCCAGCTACTTGGGAGGCTGAGGCAAGAGAATCGCTTAAGCCCAGGATTGGAAGTTGCTGTGAGCTGTGATGCCATGACATTCTCCTGAGGGCGACATCGTAAGACTCTGTCTAAAAAAAAAAAAAAAAAAAAAAAAAAGAATAATTTTGCATCTATATTTCTGGGTACTTGTCGATTTGCAAGAAGTTAGGAGGGCAAAGGACATGTAAACTTTTAAATGTCTTCAATCTCTTGCCAAAGGAGCCCAGAAAATGGCATGTTCTCCTCCCTCATACTACATAACAGTGTTTACTCCCTGCATTCACCCCCACTAGGCATGACCACTTTCTCGAGTACTTAGTCAGTCCGTTGAGTGAGCCGGTATTCACTGTCTGAAGCTGACTGTCTTATTAAAATGTTTACTAGCCATTTACATTTCTTGTGAGAACTGCATTTACATATTCTTCATTCACTATCACTATTGAAGCATGCATCTTTATTTTAATAATTCATAGACTGTAATCCTAGCACTCTGGAAGGTCGAGGCAGGAGGATTGCTTGACCTCAGGAGTTTGAGACCAGCCTGAGCAAGTTTGAGACTCCGTCTCTACTAAAAATGGAAATATTAGCCTGGCATGATGGCGGGTGCCTGTAGTACCAGCTACTAGGGAGGCTGAGGCAAGACTATTGCTCAGGCCCAGGAGTTTGAGGTTGCTGTGAGCTGTGATGCCACAGGGCTATACCCAGGGCAACAGAGTAAGACTCTGTCTCAAAAAATAATAAAGGGGCGGCACCTGTGGCTCAAAGGAGTAGGGTGCCGGCCCATTATGCCAGAGGTGGCGGGTTCATACCCAGCCCCGGCCAAAAACTGCAATAATAATAACATTAATAATAATAGTTCATAAGAATTCTTGATATAATAAGAGGGTTGACTTTTTGCCTGCCAAGTACATGCTGCTGACTCCTCTGTTTATTTTGTTTTCTTTCTTTCTTTCTTTTTTTTTTTAGAGACAGAGTCTCACTTTATCGCCCTCGGTAGAGTGCTATGGCGTCACAGCTCACAGCAAGCTCCAACTCCTGGGCTTAGGCAATTCTCTTGCCTCAGCCTCCCAAGTAGCTGGGACTACAGGTGCCCACCACAACGCCCGGCTATTTTTGGTTGCACTTTGGCCGGGGCCGGGTTTGAACCCACCACTCTCAGTATATGGAGCTGGCGCCCTACTCACTGAGCCACAGACACCACCCACTTCTGTTTATCTTTGATTATGTACTTTTTTTACATATAGAGCTTTTTAAAATTTGACCTAGACAGACCTACCTATACTTTTCTTTGTGGTCACTGGTTTGGGGTTGTGACTCGAAGGGCTTCTTCCAGTCTAAGATAGAGGTAGCAAGTTACCGATGTTCTCTTCAGTTGTGTCTCTTGCTCATTTGCTCCTGCCCTCAAGTCCAACCCAAACCCCCTCTGGCTACTCCTTCAGCTAGACGGTCCTTCAGCACATTGGCTACTGTGGGGCAGAAATTTCCAGTTATTCTTGGAAGCCTCCCCTTCTAGGAATGTGAAGAGTGAAAATACACCTCTGTTTCAATAAAAAGCATTGGCCTGTGAGGGTCCAAATAACCTATGGTTACTTGGCAGGGTTTTTGGAGATTCATGAGTTTAGAAACAAGACTATAGTGGCCATTAAAATGCATCACCCAGATCTCTGGTTAGTGTGACACAGATGACCGATGGCCCCTGCAGATCCATTAAGGAATTTGTGCTGAGGCCACCAAGAGCTGCTCTGAGACGGCAGAGAGACACAGCTGCAGGAATGTCCCCGTTCCCAGCCCACCTGCCAGAAAAGTCCCTGTCATCCTGGCCAAGCTTTGTGGAACCGCATCACATTCCAAGACTCTGCCACCCCCATCCTTCTTCATTCCCGGTCTCCTGGCAGGAGTTGTGCTGCCATCGGGGCTCTCTGGCCTTCTCCTGCCCCCTCCCCTGAAATACCCCTTGTGCATTCAGTACTATTTAGCAAAATCTCTCTGGGCTCTTGACAGACCCAAACTAATTCAGTGATAGAAATAGCAACTAAAATAGTCACTGTGTTACGCAGTCGATGATGCTCTGACACGACTGTGTTCCCACTTCACAGATGACAAAACTGAGGCTCAGAGACAGCTGATCTAGAATCCGAATCCAGGCACTCTCTGCCCCACCAGGTATCTTGGGTGAGCTCCATGGTCTCCTGGAGTCCCAGACTCTTCTGTTTAAGCCTCTCAGTCCCTAGCCTTTGCTCTAGGCCATGGTCCAGGAGGCTTTGTATTTCCTTGTCCAGCTCTGAGACCTTGGAGGCCCACTGGGCCTCAGGAATGCTGAGGATTAAGGCCCCCTAACCTCCCTTCCTAGGTGGAAAGAGCTCAGGTCCTCTTGCCTCAGCTGAACCCAGAAGAGGGAGCCAGGATAGGGGGTAGGAGGGTGATGCCTTTCCTTCTTGGGCAACGCTGGGTGTTAAGAGGAAAGTCTTCATCACAGGGAGAGGGAACTCCCTTCTCAGGTTCCAGCCTTGCCCTCTTGTCCTCTAGGCCTGCCTGCTCCTCCTCAGCTGGGGCCCCACGGCTGCTCTTCCTCAGGCTGGGCCACTCTAGCTCCTCCAATATTCTCGGGCCTCTCCCGGAGCTGCGCCAGGGATCGAGCACAGGACCCCAGCATGGTCTGCACAGCCTGGAGAGAAGTTTCAGCTTCCACATTCCAGCCTTCAGTCTTCAGGTAATGTGTCCAAGCTCGCAGAAACTCTCTGGGTGATGATATTCAAGTGCTGACCGTGTGCCCTGGGCGCCAGCCCTGAGATGCCCTCTGGCCTTTCCCCCCTAGAGCCTACTTCAACTTCACCTTACTTCAGGGCTCCTCACGAAGGCCCTGATATGGCAACCAGCAGGAGACCCACACCCTCTGGACCATACTGGCCAGCTGGTTAAGCCTCTGGAAGCAGAGAAGTCCCCAGCGAGATGTGTCTTAATCCTTCACCTCTGTCCAGCCTGGGCCTCCTAACGTGCTTGGGATGTGGCCCAGTCTCAGTTCCACCTCCCTAATCTCCACTCACCCTGACCCCCCTGCTGGAACCCACAGCATTCCTGAGGCCCAGTGGGCCTCCGAGGTCTCAGAGCTGGACAAGGATGGCCTCAGCGTCCATCCCCATATCCATCCGTGCAGGGATGACGCAACACAAGGTTATGAGCACAGACTGCAAATCCAGGCTGCCTGGGTTTGACTCCCAGCTCCACCACCTGGGGGAAAGTTGGCCTGAAGAAGTTGCCTCTCCACATCTCAGGGTCTCCAACTATAAAATAACTGCCTCCTTCACCGTGCTGCTGGGAGAGGTAAGGGAGTTAAGATATGGAAAAGTGCTTAAGAAGTAGCTTGCACCTAATACGCGCTCAGTAAGTAAGAGCTAATATTACTTTACCAACAAACCTCTCTTGGGCACCCCTCTCTGACAGGCACTGTGCATCCCACCAGGGCCCCCCGGTGGGTATTGCCGACCTGTCCCTGCCCACGTGGTGCTCATGCTGTAGTGGGAGGTAAACCCAAAGACCTCAAGCGCCAGCAGTGAGAAGCACCTTGAAGAGGTGGTGCAGGGCAGCAGTGATCAAGCCCTTGGGTCTCATCTCCCTGTTGGTACCTTCCTCATCCTGGGGCAGTGATGAGGAAGGCAACCTCTGCAGGAAGAACTGATGTAGGAGGGAAGATGGTGGAGCCTCACAGGGAACCCCGTGGCAGAGGAAGAAGCTCAGTGTCTGTTCTGAGATCAGCAGGGAGCCTTTTGGGGAAGCTGGTGCAAGAGTTGAGGTTGGACATGATGAGATTCAGGCGAGACTTGTGGCACTTGAGAGAGACTGTGCAGGCTGATGTGGTATCGGGAACCAGGAAGGGGGAATAGCAGAATGGCTCCCCCATTTCTGGCTGAGGAGGTGTCACTGATGAGTTGGGAAGGACACCAGTCTGGACCTACTGCTACAAGTCACAGTTCACTTAAACAAGCTTAAGCTGGAAAGGAAACTACTGACTTCAGTCCTGAAGGAGCAGAGGGGCAGGCTTCAAGCTCAGCTTGATCAGGGTTGTCACACACCCACCTTGTCCCTCAGCTCTGCTCCCCTCTGCTCCAGTTCTCACCAAGGCCGTATCTTGTGGCAACCAAAATTATCCCATAACACTCAAGCCCAACCAAAATGGAGCACCAGTCTTCTGGTCTACAGTTCTCCCTGGTTGGAAGGGGTCATGTCAGATGCCTAGGCCTAAACCAGGCACTCCAGCAGGGGGACGGGCTGTGCTAATTGGCTCCACCCAGCTCATGTGCACCCCCAAGAGCCTGAGGGTGTGAGAGTGTGGGATAAATCCTCATGTGGAACTGTGGCCAGATGCCAGAGAGGGATCCGTAAGTGGCCCCAGTAGGGTTGGTACATTTGTGGCCTGAGCTTTCAGGTCAATGTCCTCTACACTAGATTCAGACTCCGTCAGATATTTATTTAGCACATATTTTTAAAGTATGTTCTCTGTGAAGTCTTCAACAGGCACAGGGGATGTCATCAAGCTCCTCTGTGATTGGCTTTCGGCCGTGGAAACCCCTATGATCCAGCCAATCAGAGCCTAGAAATTTCTGGATCTCACACGGTCATTGGCTTGCACTAGGCTAGGTACAAAAGGCCAGGCATGCAGAGTGCGGGGAAGCAATATGAGTTTGATAGAAAAGCAAGTCGCCTGCGGTTGGTGACTAATAATAAAACAAGCAGGTTACACCCATTGCAAAAATGTTAGCCAGCAGGAGAGAATTCGACATGAGCCCAGGGGCTGATTTGGGTGATATAAAAACTCCAGAAGGCAGGTCCTATGAAAAGCAAAGGCTTGCCAAGCCGGGAATCCTCTGCCAAGCCTATCCCTAGTCACACGGCCCCTCCAGGTTTCCTTAAATGAGATAACAGCTCTGAATGCCTCCCTAATCTGCTTAGTTTGGGCTGTTTTTGAACTTAAAGTAAAGAGACATACTTTAAGTGTTCCTTGTTGCTTTGGTGAGATAGGACGGTGCACGTTGGTGCTGCAGCCCCGTTGGTTCCTTTTCAGTGCTGTATGATATTCCAGCCAGCTCTAACATACACAATGATTCTCTTGTCTGTGCACATCTAGTTCATTTCCTGTTTTTGTTTTTATTTTTCCTATTACACACGTTGATTCTGTAACTGTCCTGTGCTTGTCTCCCTGTGACATTTAGGGAGTCCTTTAGGGAGGGCATCCAGGAGCCAGAGTGTGGGGTTATGGGGTGTTACACAGCCCCAGTCAAGTTCACCAAGCCGTCGCTGCAGAGTGTGTGTACCCATGCCTGCTTCCGCTAGCTGCCACAAATGCTCCACCTCCCCGCAGACGCTTGTTTCTCCATGTAGTAGGTATGAAATGGCATCCTGGTGTGGTTTTTATCTACATGTCCCTTGTCATTAATGAGGATGAGGGTCTTGCCATATATTTGTCGGCCATCTTCATTTCCTGTTTTGTGAAATTTCTGCTCATGGCTTTTGCCCCTTAAAACACTGCTGGTTTCTTTGTAATCACCAATTTATAAAGCACAATCTGCGCATGTGACTCCCTGTCTTTTAGCCCTTCCGTGGGTCCCAGGGGCCTCTGAGTAAAGCCCATGCTTGGCAGCCTGGCCATCAGGCCCTGCAACAATTTGGCTCCAGTCTGTGCCTGCACAGGAGCCATTTCCTGCCACTTTAATCTCACATTCCTCCCTCCCCTCCTGTCCTACAGACCTTCCTTCACTTGCTTGTTTGCACTCTGCAACCTCCCAGCTCCTACTTGTGTAGTGTCACCTACCAGGGGCACCTTCCCCCTCCCCAGTGGCCTCCCATCTGGCCTGGCTTCTTCTTAGCTTCAGGTCTCAATGAAACATCACCTCCTCCAGGAAGCCCTCTGGGCTTCTGCCCGCCCCCAGTCCCTGGACTGTGCAGCCACAGCACCTGTGAGCGCCTGTCTCAGGGCACTGCTCCTGTACCATAACTGCCAGTGGGTTCATTAGGCATTGCCACTGGATAGCAAAGGCTGTCCCTGAGGGCCCAGACCATGACTGTTCTGTTTATACCATATCCCTGCTATCAGGGAGTGTGGCTGTGTAGTGCTAGCTCTCCAAAACTCTTTGTGGGGCCAGGCACAGTGTCTCACACCTATAATCCCAGCATTTCAGAAGGCCAAGGTGGAGAATCTCCTGAGAGCAGAAGTTTGAGACTAGGCAACTCAGTGAGACCCATTTCTACTGAAAAAAAGAATTAATCGGGCATGGTGGCACATGTCTGTAGTCCCAGCTATTCAAGAGGCTGAGGCAGGAAGATGGCTTGAGGTTCAGCCCAGATGACAGAGTAAGACCCATCTCTAAGAGAAAAAAAACAAAAACTTTTTTGTGGCAGGGCAGGAAGGCGGCAAGGTGGCAGGAGCAGTCTGGCCGTTGAAGGAGAGCGGCTTCAGCAACACAAACTCGGGGAAGGACCCAGGGACCTAGGAGCCCACAGTAGGGTGGAGGCAGGGGAGAGCACTGGATTGGGAGTCAGGGAGCTCGGCCGGGGCTCTGCCTCTGCTGCTGACAAAGTGAGTTCTCTGGACTCACTGGGTAAGTGTTTTGTACTCTCTGCCTCAGTTTCCCTCATCTAACAGAGGGGAACCCCTGGCCTCCTCCCCATTGCAGCCAGTGCCCCCAGATGGCTGACCTGTGGTCTGACCCACAATTCCAGGCCCAGGCAGCAGGCAGACCCCAGATCAGACAAAGGGGCCTTGTTTCCCCAGCTCTCTGGCGGAACACCCCCGCCCCCAAACAGCTTGGCTCCAGCTGAACAAAACCATATGCCAACATGTGGGAGGATGGGGCAGGTAGGCGGGTACCCTTCTCAATGTCTGGGCCCCCGCCCAGAACACCAGATGCTGGATTCTGAGGAAGGCTCCCTTTTACCCCCACCCCACCCCCACCCCATAGGCCCAAGCCCTCAGCTGGGTCTCCTGAAGGGCTGAGGGAGCCAGTCTAAGCATGTTCCCTTCATGCCAGCCAGGTGGGCATTGCTACCAGGCCCATTGTACAGATGTGCAAAGAGGGGAGCCTGGAAGCGGTGGTCACAAGCCCTTGGGCTCAGCTGGGAGGGCAGAGGCAGCCTGACCCCACTCTGTGGCCACCCCTAGACTCTGCCCTGCAAAGCTCCCAAGCTGCCAAACCCCACTCTGACCTCCCTTGGAGACCATGGGGTACAAGTGCACTTTCCTCAGCAAGTCAGAGACCGGACCTGGGACACACGTCTCACCTGACCTACTGGACAACTGCCAGGAGGAGCCGCCCTCAACCCACTCACCATGTCACAGCTCCAGACATCTGCTTAGTGACACCCACACCCACGGCTCCCTCCACTAGCCTGTATCCCAGTCAGGACCCAGGAGGCTTCAGGCCCAGGTGCTCATCCCACCTCCACAGGTCATGTGATGTGGAGAGAAGGACTCCCCTCCCCCATCCCTGCCCCTTCCTGTCTGTGAGATTTGGAGGAAGGTTGAATGGAGGAAGGGACAGGGGGATGGTGTGAGAAAACCGAGGCTCCGCCCCACTGGAATTGCAGAAGGGGTGAGGACTAGAGAATATAAATCATGGGCAAGGAAATGAAGCCACTGGAATGCTGACCCGCCGCGGGCAGGAATTCCAACGCTGCATTCGCTGTAGAAAGCAGGTTAGTTAGAACAGACTAACGTGGAACATACACACTCATCACCACCCGGAAACCCTACTGAGTTTCTCCTCAGACAAGGACAGCCTGAGTCCTCCAAGCAGGAGACTCATGCAAAGAGATGCCTGGCGGCACCAGCCCCAGCTCCTCAAACTGGAAAGCTCTCAGATGGGCACTCACCATGGGGGTGAGCAAGTGTGGACAGTCCCACCCTGAGCACCAACAACATATGTGCAGCCACACAGCAAAGTGGATGGAGCTCACAAACACAAGCTGTAGCCGGAGGAGCTGGACGCCAAGGAGCACACACAGATGTGTCCATCTGTACAAAGTTCTAGAACAGGCAAACCCAACCTGCTGTTAGAAGTTGGGAGCCAGCACCCACAGGATGGCTGTGTCTGGAAGGGGACAGTACAAAGGGGACTCTTGGGGGCCTGGCTGGGTTCTGTTCCCTGATCTGGGTGCCAGATACATGAGTATGTTCAATGTGTGAAAAGCTCACACACACACACACACACACACACACACGGGTGGTGCAGGCTGAGAGGTTGATAACACAGGGCTGTGGCCTGCTGTTCCCCAGGTCAGTCTGTTTTGTCATTAGTCTCTAAAGGGATGGCTAGAGTGGTCCAGTAGACATGATGTCCTGCCCGTCACCTTCAGCTGGTGCCAGACATCACCTGCAGCCTGTGTTCAGTCCTGCACACACAGGTGGCTTCACCTCTGCACCTCTGGGTGCAGGAGCTCCCCTGGCCCTGTGCACGGGGCAGCCCTAGCAGGCCATAGAGTTCATGCCTAAGGAGGGGCAGGGCTGGTGGACAAATGCCCCAGACTCCTGGCCACTTGCTGAGGCAATTCTAAAAGGTCCCTTTGGGCCCCTGCTGGACCGGGCCCTATTGCCCCTGTGGTGATGTCCTTTGCTGGCCCCTCCTTATCCTGTCTCATACCCTCACTGTGCTCTCTGCGAACAGCTCCCAGATAAACTGGTTGCACCAAATCCTTGCCCTAGGTCTTCTTTTGTGTCCCCAAATGTTAGAACAAGAAGGAAAGTTTGAAGGATTGTCCTTATCTGGCAACCAGAGGCCGGGGTGCCAGCCCCAGCTCTAACCAGAGCTCACTATGTGGCCGTGGGCAGGTTGCCAACCTTGCCTGAGCCCCCAGCAGAACAGCGTGTTGGAGGAGACTTCTCATTTTGCAGAATTAGTGGCCAGGATCCAAAGCTCAGGACAAAGAAGCATCCTGAAGCCCATATTCTAAAGAGAACCAGAAACAAATGGGAACCAGACCCACCCTGTGGCCCCAACCATCACCCCAAGATCCCCTCCTCACCCCACCTCCACCCATCTAAATATATAGCTGTCCAGGGAGAGAGAGGGAGCGTGACGATCACCCAGGGGCTGTGAACTGTTCCTTGTGGGGAGAAAGCTGTACTTCCTCTCCCCCTTCAATAAAAAGCCAATGTTAAAGCCCCTCCCAAGGCTGCATCTCCAGGGGACTGGGTGGATCTGCCAGTCAGAGACGGGGGCACCTCCCTCTCAGCACAAGTGTCATCTCACTCAGCAAGCCAACAGCTCTATGCCCTGGAGGGGGGCAAAAAAGGCAGCAGGGACTGTCCACAGCCCTCAGTGAGTCTTTGCAAGTCAAATGGTGCCACAACACAGGTCCAGCATGGGCTATCTCGCTGGTTCCCTACCCTGGAGGGACGGAGGCCTGGCCATGGGGAGACCACAGCAGCAAG
Organism: Loris lydekkerianus; assembly: GCA_963574355.1. NCBI lineage: Eukaryota > Metazoa > Chordata > Mammalia > Primates > Lorisidae > Loris > Loris lydekkerianus. The sequence goes on along the minus strand of CAUYPK010092422.1, from coordinate 1,866 downwards.
GATCCATGCTGGAGACAGGGACCAGACTGGTGGGATGGGGTCCAGCTAGACCCAAATGCTACCCAGGTCAGGGTTCTTTGTAGAGGGGCCTCCCCAAGTAGCAACTCTGGAAGAATCACAAAGGCGCTGCTGGGGATGGAAGCCACACAAACTGCCTTGCGGGCATTGCTGGCCAGTCAGTGCAACCAGGGAACCCACAGAGAGCCACAGAGACTCGCCAGGAGAGTCAGACTCAGGCCTCCTCCCTGCAATCTCTGGCCTCAGAAAAGGACAGGCCACACCCTGCCCACCCTGGTCCAGGCTGCCACAGCCACATCCAAACCCAGGGGGATGGGAGGGGAGGAAAGTAGCAGCTGACAGTGGCCTGCGCAGTCTGGGATCTCCCAGAGGTGGCGATTAGGGGACACCAGAATCCACAGAGCCCAGGGGACAAAATAGATGGAAGGAAAAGTCTTTCCTCTTTGTCCTCCCAGAGACCAGTAAACTGGTGGCTTCAGTTGGGAAGCTGTACTTTGTGAAAGAAGCATGGGAGGGAATTGGGGGGTTTGTGGGGAAGGGGAGTTAGGCTGTGGCCCAGCTGCAGAAAAGCCCTCACGAATCCAGACTAAGGGGAGTCTTCACCACCCTGCCCGACTTTGCCAGTGGCCAGCAGCCTGACGGCCCCGGGATCATTAGCCTCCCCTCATGCCCACCCAGGGCCCAGGAAGCTGTGCCCCCAGCTCCAGCCGGACTCTCAGTCTTGGGGCTGAGTCCAGCTTTGATGACTGAGCTGGTGATCATGGCCCTGGGCAGGGCTGGGGGAAGTGATTGAGCAATAGGAGGTCGTATGGATGAGAAAGGAAAGCCCAGGCCAGCCTCACCCAGAGACAGACTCAGAAATCCTAAACCCATGCAAACAACCCAACCCAGGCATCTCTGAGAAGATAACACAACATGTGCAAACAGGATTTACCCAGGAGGGCAAGTGTGGCTGCAGCCCAGAGCAGAGGGCATTTGCCTCACCACAACAGCAAAGTAAGGGGAAAGGTCATTTGCTCATCTCAGTAGATGCAGGGAAAGGTACGCTTGATAAAGGCAACAACTTCTTACAGCTAGGGCAGGAAAGGAGAGCCAGGTGAGTGTGCTGGGGTCATTTCAAAGCCAGTTTGCTCTGGTGGACATGTCCTTCAGCACCTGCCAGGCCCACCATGCAGAAATGGCACAGGTTCCCTGCCTGGTCGGGCCGCACCGAGTTCTCACCTTGTCGCAGCCCTTGAGGGTTGAGATCAAAGCTGAAGGGACTCACCACCACCAGGCCAGCTTCCTGAGCCTGCCTTCCCCTTACTCACGAGAATATCTGCTGCTTAAAAGAAACACTGGAAAAATACACTAAGCATAAAACTTACCATCTTATGCATTGTTAAATGTATGTAGTGGCATTAAGCACGTCACGTTGTCATACAGCCATCATCACCATCCGTCTCTGGAAGTTTCCCATCTTCCCAAACTGAAACCCTGTCCTGTCCCTACTAAACTCCCCAGTCTCCACCATGCCCCAGCCCTGGGCACCCACCTCTTCATTCTGTCTGTGAGTCTGACTACTCGCGTGACCTCATATAATCCCACACAGAATCCTTGGTGTCTGCTTCTCACACTTAGCAGCACGTCCCCCAGGCTCATCTGTGCCGTCCGTAGTATGTATCAGCACGCCTTTTTATCTTTTTATTTTTTTTTATAGAGACAGAGTCTCACTTTATGGCCCTTTGGTAGAGTGCCGTGGCATCACAGCTCACAGCAACTTCCAGCTCCTGGGCTTAAGCAATTCTCTTGCCTCAGCCTCCCGAGTAGCTGGGACTACAGGCGCCCGCCACAACGCCCGGCTATTTT
>CAUYPK010092421.1:0-28881 GCA_963574355.1 Loris lydekkerianus | reverse complement strand
ATGACTTAGCAATTATGAATAGGGCTGCGACAAACATTCTGGTACAGATATTTTTGTTAAGGTGTGATTTTTGGTCTTCTGGGTATATGCCCAGCAGGGGAATTGCCGGATCGAATGGCAGATCTATTTTCAGATCTCTAAGTTAATATATTCCTTTTGGAAAGATATATGGAGAACACTTAGAGACTAGATAATTCTAAATTGATGCAATGATTATACCTACAGAATAGCCCTTATTCTTTCCCCCCTTTATTTAGGAAAATAAAATACATGTAAGGCTGAATACCTGTCAAGATCTTTGAATGCTGTGTTAGCATCTATTTAGATTAGAATATAGCATTGTTATGGCTGATGAATAAAGCTGTATCCATTAGTGAATTATTTGTATGTGGAGAATATCTTACTTCCTTGTAGTATTTGATGATTAGGAAAGTTTTCTTTTACACAGCCTATCAAATCATTTTATTGTTTTATTTTCTTTCCGAGTTAACTAAAAATTTAGAGTATCATCTGGGAATGGTAGTCAATTTTAGATCGTTTTACTTGGTTTTTCTTTGACTAACAAATAAAGAAGTTTAGCTAAGACCTTGAATATATTTCTTCAGGTATTTGTTCTTGTATCTTTCAGAATTATAGCATTTTTTCCAGAGACGTATTTTCTTGGCTCACATAAACATTCCTGTTTTATAATATTTATTCTATGATGTTTATGTTAAGAAAGCTATTTATTTCCCACAATTCTAAAACACATAGTTAATATCTTTTCTTTTTCTCTCTTTCTTTCTTTTTCTTTTCTCTCTCTCTCTCTCTCTCTCTCTCTCTTTCTCTGTGTGTGTGTGTGTGTGTGTGTGTGTGTGGTTTTTGGCTGAGGCTGGGTTTGAACCTGCCGCCTCAGGCATATGGGACCGGCACCCTACCCCTTTGAGCCATAGGCATCATCCATTGTATCTTTTCTATACATAGTGAGGACCTGACAGAGATTTCCATGACTTTGGAAGATTGCAAGTGGAAAATGTTCTTTTACACCATCGCAAAGAAGAAAGATGCTTTCCAGAAGTCATGCTTAGAGAACTTATTTTACTCTGAGTACATACTGGAAGGAGTAGATCCCTTCAATTTTGAAGCGCTACAAAGATGATTCAATGAATATGTTATTTTAAGCAATTGATTGGCATGCAATGTTCTACAAGTACAACAATCCATAATTCGAAAATCCATTCTCTTTCAAACTTTGCCTTGATTGACTTATATTCTCCTCTCCTGTATAAGTATGTCACCTCCAATATGTGTAATAATTTACTGTTTTTAAAAGGAAACAGAAATATTCATAGCCTTAAATGCCTACATCAAAAATACAGAAAGATCACACATTAACAAGGAGCAAACCAAAAACAAAGCCAGAAGAAGAAAAAATAAATAAAATGGAAAACAAAAAATCAATAACTAAATGAAATGGAAAACAAGAAATCAATACAAAGGATCAACAAAACTAAAATTCGTTTCTTTGAAAAGGTAAATAAGACCAGAAGTATTGCTAAATTAACAAAGAATAGAAGAGAAAAAACACAAATAAGCCCAATCAGAAATGAAAAATGAAATATAATAACTGATGCTACAGAAATACAGAATACAAAATACCATTCATGAATACTTTTCAAATTTTCTAATTAATCAAGTATGGCTTTTAATTACACGATGTGATAAGTAAAGATGTTACAGTATTAATTATATAAAAAAGAAACCATGTTTCGTAATTTAAATTGAGGAAATCAGAAACATTTACTGTTTTGAAAGCAAAATCTAAACTATGTTAAAGATAAATTGAATATTTATTATCCCTAACTATAATTCAAATAGGTGTACTGTCATTAATTAGTTATTTTGATCAAAACCAGTACTGATAGCTATATTTGGTATTTTGTTTTGATATATAATTAAAGCAAAGAGCTACATTGTATGAATATTGAATATAATTAAGAAGTTTTCTTATTGACTATATATTAATACATATATATTATAATATTGAGCATCAAGATAATAACTTTGAAAAATCTGTTAAGTGCCATGATGCATTAAAATTTCTCTCCTACAAAATACATTACTTTTTATGTAATTTCAAAAAATGTAAGTAAATATTACAAAAAAGAGTTTCTTCCATGTAATACTAGTAACATGGTTGCACATACAAAAAAGTTATAGAAGACCACAGACCATTATAACCATATGTCCTAATATTTAATATATGCTCCACTATTAATCCATTCATTCCTCTAACTATCTGCATAAGGGAAAGACAAAGACATCTCTTAACATGTGTGTATTCAGGTGCTTGGAATGAAAGATTTGAGGAACAAGTATTTTAAGATATATTTTAGAGACTGACAAACAACTTGATACTCTTTGAGAGTAATGACAAAAAGTCTGCTAATTAAAACCACATATTCATAGGAGTGGAGCATATTGCAAGGGTGCAAGTCAAATCTATCAAGAATAGAACATAAATGTCTTAACACAATAATTAAGTAAATGAGTTAATTATGTTGATTAGCTTGATGTAAGCACTCCGAATTGTATAAAAAATCAACACCCGGTACTCCACAAATGCATAAATGTATTCATGACCTATGTGTATATGACTTAATAAAGGGGAAAAAAATAAATAAAACCACATATCCATATAGCATCAAATTATATTTAATGTTATTGTTTTCAACATTATAATATGAAATCAGGTTACTATAAAAATAATTACACCAAATAAATATTTTATATAACAACAACAAAAAATCTTTACTAAATTTAATAGTAAAATCAGATAACATTTTCATCATTTCTTAAGCAAACAAAATACTCAACCAAGTGTGCTTTCTAGGTCACGGGCCATGGAAGACACATTTGAAAGAAGATGGAGTCAGCATGGAAGGCAAATTTTTGACCAAACATAAAGGGGTCTTTAAGGACTTCTACCACGTAAGTTTAGAATCACTCTGTTTATGTCTCTATCTTATCTTTGTCTATTGTATGGTTAGAAGAACTAAACAATAAATAGAAGAACTAGTATTTCCCTAGGGAAGAAAATCCCCTTTTATTGAGTATCTACTAGTTGTCAACACTGCATTGTATGTTCTACATGTGATATTTAATATGACTTTATTAACATGGAACTTGTTAAGAGAGTAGTAGTAACACATGTTTCCAAAAGAAAAAAATCACACAAGTAAATCCATGCATATCCTTGTAGCTCATCAGTGCAAAGTCAAGTCTACACTGACCCCAAAATATTCTCATTTATTGTAGATTATTTTGAAACAAAATAGTTATATAGTGCAATAACATAGCCATCAATATTTCTTAAATTTACTTTGGGCATAGAGCATTGAACTCATAAGGGATCTTACCAAACATCTTGTCCAGGGAATGGCATTGTCAAGGAGTAGTTTCATCAAATAATAGGACCACAGTATGCGACATTTCCTGCCATAGAATTATATTGAGAGATTATATTAGTATCATGTTATGCAATATCACTAACTAAGTAACTGCTGTATGAAATTAAGCACCACTCAGATAGGGTGGATCAACACTTATCATAAAATAACATACCAAGAGGAAATGCATGGTAATCATAATAGAGTATGTATTTGATTGATTCTGTAGACCTGTGTTGAGGCCCAGATTCTGCATTTTTAATAGAGGAGCTCAGATATGAATGACTCAGATGATCCATGAACTGCTGTGAATGAACTGTGCTATTTTTAATTGTCCTACTCTTTACTCTTTTTTATATCTAATCCTCTTGGTTAGTTTTCTCAGAGAGGATGGGACTCTCCAACACCAACAGAGCAATCACAGATTACCTCTGTTCTACCCACACGTAGGATGGAGAAATGATTAGCATTCTTTCAAAAACACTAGTTTCTTCTCTCTCCCCTGAAAAAAATTACGTATCACCTTTTTATACCCAAGCTACCCATGTTTTACAAAGGCATTTATTATTAAAATCAGTTCTGTTCTAACGTAGAGGTCCTAACTTTCCACCTAGGTATGTCAGTTTCATTTCCTGTCATAGCAATGCCTTTTACAGACTGCAACCAAGAGGTGACTACATCAATCATAGTCACGTATTGCCACTTTTTCTGTTTTCCAAGAGCATATCTAAAAAGCAAAATAGAAATACACATGCTCGCATAAACGTACCCCTCAGTTTATACTCTGATTTTGCATGAGACATCTGAAAAGCTACAGTGAAGACCCAAACTTGTGAGCCTCTTGCATTGTGATGCTGGAAATGTTCTGATTTTCGATACAATATGGATTCTTGAACAATTAATTTCTCACTTTCTGTGTAGCTAAATATTTTGAAACTGAGTAATTTTTCCATCATCGAGAAAGGAATTGAAAAACATATTTCTTGGCATATCATTCCAATGGGAATTTCATGCAAAAGTAATATTTTAACAGCAGGCTGGAAGGAAGACTCATTGCCTTGTCAAATGCCAGTTACAAAATTAGACACAGCCTTAAAGGGAATAAATGGGGATTTAAAATGTTTTTGAAGCTCCTCATTTGTCTAAACTTTATTAAAATTTCCATGAAAGGGTAATGATATTAATCGATACATTGTCACATAAACAGAACAAAGACAAGGTGAATGAAAGAATGATAAATTATTTTATCTTAAAAATTAACTTTTACTGATGACTAATGCTATCTGAGCTGTATTTAGATGAATTAAGCAGATGTTACACCTCTATTTCTACAGAAAGACGTTTACTTAAAACCAAAAGAGTGAACACTAAAAATATGTGAAAATTTAAAACCAACTCACCAGGGAGAAGTATCATTAGTAAGATAAAATTTCATCTAAGATAAAATTTATATAGTTACCATACTTATTATCAATATACAGTGTTTATATATATTTACCTCTGTGACTAATTTGGGTTATAAATCATGAATGATTGTATCATTTTGCTTCTATTTATTTTAATGCCTGGGTCCATTCTGCATCCAGAGTGTTACTCTTCTAGGCTCCCATTTCATTCTTTCAATACTTTTATAAAGCTGGGCTGATGGAGTTACCTTTACTTTAGATGGATTTCACTTGGAAAATAGAGTGATATAAACTTCTCATTACCTTTCGTAATTCGTGTTTTCTACTATGAATATTTTGTGCATACATGACTATGAGGTTTGCAAACTCTTCCTAGAAAAAAACGCATCATACGTCCTTGCTCATCTGATGGCAAAGAAGTACTTCAAGGGTGACCGTAGTGATATTCAGCAATGAGGTATCATTTTTTCTAGGATGAGTTTGCAAACTTAATTGTCCAATCGTGTATATCATTACACTCAAGAGCAAATGAGTGGACAATGCATACCTTAAACCTGCTGGACCAGTATGTATTTGAAAATCTTATGACGATAATAGTAATATGTGAGCGTGCTGGTTGATCTCCAGTTGTCCATAGCATTTGAGGTCCCCAAAGAGTTGTCCATGGAATCTTCAAGTGACATGATTAAAGAAGCACTGGACCCTTCTTTTGTGATATCAGGAGATGTGAACATCATGCTGTGACCTGGTGGAGCTATGGCTCTATTGTACGTTTACCAGCACAAGGTTTATAGTGGAAGGAATACCATCTCCTATTCTGCTATGGTCAAGGCCTGGAGTCTGAACAACTGCATTTGTATAGATGGTGCAACGAGTCGGTTGCGTGATTTGCTATTTCAATATTCTTCACAGGGAGAACTACATCCCCTTGCCACCTTGCATAACCAATCCATGTTGGGGGCTCAAGCACTTTTATTCATCATTACTTTTATTCAAAGCACATTTTGTTCACTTTTCAGGGAGTTTTCTTGGAAGACCAACCACTTTTTTGGGAACCCAACTTGCAGTGATCAGCCAAACAGAAACAAACAGAAAATTTCTGTTCAGAAATAAAAGTAGATTTACTAAAAAGCAAAGAATTGATTATAATTCCCAAATTTGTAATGTCTTTAAAATTAGAACTTGATTATAATTTAAAATATATAGCTGTAAAATTAAAGAATAATTTGGCGTGTATAAATATTTGCCATACAAATGAAAAATAGAACAAAAGCTCAGAAATTTTTACAAATGATAGACAATACAATATAATTATAAAAATGATAATTCCAACAAATAAACTTCCACAACTTTCACAATGAAAATCTGTCCACTCAGTTTCATTAAAGCAACATAGCCACATGGTCAAAGGAAAAAATTAATAATATAAAAATAAATTGTGTAGGTTATAACATCCTCCCTTCATAGTATCCAAATGAAAGCCCACTCTTTAGAAGTCACCACTCCTTAAAATATCTAATTTTACTTAATTTTTTTATTACCAGCATAATTCTAATAAATTCAACTAGAATGCCATGTATAATTTTAGATTACATATACTGCCTCTTTATTCTCTGAATAAATATGGGAATATCCACTCTAATGTCAGATTTGGGTTTTGATAAAAATACCTAAATGCTCTGTGCCTCCATCCCCTAATTTTTAAATTGAATACTAATATTGTATATGTCTTACAAGTTTGTTGTGAGAATTCACCAAGTTAATATACATAAAGCATTCAGCATTAAGTATAATGCATAAAAAAGACACAGTGTTCTTACCAACAAGAGTCAATCGACAGATATAAATTACAAACCCCTTTACCTCCCATCTTTTTTATCTCCCATTTCCTCTTCAAAATTTTGTTAACTAGATAATTCATAGTTTCTCTGTTAGTCACCTTTTTAATTTAAAACAGCATCTAAATCTATTTGTGGATCCATCAGACGGATTTATTTGCTGATGATATTCATTCCTTCCTCACTCTCAAATATAAGGAAAGTAGAGTAACTTCACTTCTTCACACCCTTTGATTTATCTTTGTCTACCACTGTCAAGGTTTATAACATTGGTAAGCTACACTGTATCTCTTATGATCTCAAGATCTTTTGTCTAAGAAACATGTATTCTGTGCATTAAAAAACTTTAAACACTGGCAATAGTAGCAAATAATTATTGGGCCTTCATTTTGTGCCAGGCACTGTGCAAAGTACAGGAAATCAATAATCTCAGTTTATGATCAAGCCAAATCCTGTAAGGAAGGTTCTATTTGCAGACTTCATTTTATAAAGGAGCTTCTATTTTTATTTATTTATAATTAATAGGTTTTTTAACTGGAAAATGGAAGTATTTATTGTGTACAATATGTTGTTTTGAAATATGTATACATCGTGGAATGGCTAAATAGAGCTAATTAACATACATGTGTGATGTATACACCTTGTGTGAGGAGAGCACCTAGTCTTTTAGCAATTCTTAAGAATACAATACATTGTTGTTGACTGTAGTTCCCTTGTGCAATGAATGAATCTCTTGAATGTATTTATTATATATACCACTTAAAGTGCTGTATCCTTTGACTAACATCTCTCCAGCCCTCTGTTCCCCCAGCCTCTGGTAACCAACATTCTATTCTGTGCTTTGTAAGTCTTACTTTCTAGACTTCACATATAAGTGAGACCTTGCAGTATTTGTCTTTCTGTGTGAGGCTGGCTTCACTTAACAGAGTATCTTCTGGGTTCATCCATATTGCTACAAATGGCAGGATTCCCCTCTGTTTTGAGGCTAAATAGTATTCCATTGTTTACATCTACCTCATTTTCTCCGTCCATTCATCCATTGATGGATACCAAGGTTGATTCCTCATCTTGCTAGTGTGAATAACTCTCAACAGACATGGGACTGCAAATATCTCTTTGACATCTTGCTTTCATTTCCTTTCAATATATACTCAAGAGTGGAGTTTCTGGATCATATGGTAGTTCCATTTTTCATGTTTTGAGGGGACCTTTTACATTATTTTCCATAATTCCTGTACTAATTTATACTCCCACCAACAGCGTGCAAGAGTTCAGGGTAACTCTCAGAGTAAACATGGTTGCTACAAAAATGGGGGGATATCTGGACTTTAGTCCCAATCTTCCTCTGGATACATGCCAGGCATTCTGCTAAGCACTTTGCATGCATGTAACCATTTCATCTCCGCCCTCAGACATGTAAAATAAATCCAATTATTATCCCAAGTTTAGAGATGGGCATATTCTTAAAGAAAGTCTAAAGAATTTCACCAAGGTCACAACATAAAATAATTGAGCTGGTATCTGAAGGCAGACATGCTGACTACTGGGGCCATGTCTAACCCACTGTGATTTACTACCATGAACCAGGACTCAGGACTGTAGTATTTTATATTTCTCTTTTGCTATAGTGTGGGTATTAGTCCTTTAGCCATTTTGGGTCTCCCATTCAAAAATGACTTCTCTTTTCCTGGTGATATTCCAGTATCTTGGCCCCTTCTATGGGATCACCTTTAGAATTTCTAGAGAGTGGATAAGTAGCTGGGTTAACTATTTTCAGCAAATAACCTATCTACTTTTATCATTTTAAGTCAACTACAAAGATAAAGTGTTTAGCGTATTCATAACTACTAACTGTGGCTGTTTTAATTTTTATCTTTTGTATGTGAATGTGAAAAGTATTCAGTGTAGAGCTGAATTCTGTTAAATTATATACAGCACGGTGTATATGTTATACATTTGTATTTAATCTTCCTGTGGAAATGGTCCATAGATTTCAATGGATCTTAAAATTCTTATAAACCACAAAATATATTATATTGGCAAAACTTGTCCATGCATACTCATGGACAAGTTTCTATATTCTGAACAAAACGGTGAAACTAAAAAATGCACATAGATCTAGCTGCGTTAAACGAAAAATAAATATTTTCAAGTGGATTATTTACTTAAGAAAGTTGCTATTGAAAATGAGAGTAAAAAGACATTAGTAATAGTATAAAAATAGTAAATCCTAAATCTTGAAAATATATAAGAGCACAACAAATGAACATCTCTCATTTTTTCCCATGAAATATAGCATTATTTACAAACCACATAAAACACACAAAATAGCTCTAATGGTGGTAAATAGTATTATCATTCTAAACCAAGCTGTAACTAATGACACTCTGGGAAGGGTTCAGTGTATACTGAGGCTAGGTGTCTTGCAAATGAAAAGCTATTTAAGTGCTAAAATCAATTGACTATATAATGCTATGTTTTCTGATGGGAATAGTGCACAAAAGCTGCCTGGAAGTTGTTTGTTACAATGGCTAAATGAGATTCTACCTCTGGTTATTATCCACCCATGCATTCATCATTATAAACCGCTTCATTTTTATTTTATTATATTGATTTACCTTAGCACCCAAGATAGTTTGTACTCCTACAAAATTCAGAAAACATTGATTTACTTAAATTATTCAATACTTTACTGTATAGCTATTATGTCACTTAACATTTTAGACAAATCAATACAACTTTTTTTAATTGCCTGTCACCTACCTAACATATCGCAAATGTGTTTTTCTGGAATCATTAATTTACACTATGCTGATGACATTTTTATAAATCAACTAGTTTAAAACACTAAAGTAGCATATGTGTAGAAAACATACTAAGCTATGAAGTGAATAATTTAAACATGTCAGACTATATGACAATACAGAGTACTTTATTAAGTTTATAATAATCCTATTTCTAAAATAGATGAAAGAAAAAAATAGCTGAAGGGTAGGCTTCCATCTTCTGTGGACATTGTAAGTATATATACATATTTATTTCTCTTTTAAACTTTACATACTATAATAGATGGGATGTTAAGTTAGTTCAATGTAATATTTCCTATTTTGTGAAATCTACTGTAGAGAATTTTGGCTATAAGGCATAGGAACCTTTGTAATGGGAGGAAATATATTTTTTCAGAAGGCAATTTACTATTAGGTCATGAAATATGAAATGCCCACTTTTGAATCAAAGGTTCAGTTTATTATATCCCAACAAGAAGCAATGCAATTAATCAAAGCGCACACCTAGACTACACAGTTTTGCCATCTTAATGGTAGCTTTGTATGCAAGGCACAAAGAAACTTGGAGACTGAGAGGTTATGCAATTGCAAAAGGCATTTTCAACAAATTATTGAGAATGGAATATTTGTCCAGGCAAAAATTGGTCCAAGGCCTGGAAGAAGTGGTAGTCAGTTGGTGCAAGGTCAGGTAATACCGTTGATGACAGGGAGTTTGGAAGTCCAGCTTCCAGAGTTTGAGCAGCGTTGTTTATGCAACATGTGGTTGAGCGTTGTCTTGCAAGAGGATTGGCCTGTCTCTACCAACCAATCTCCACTGGTTAATTGCAAGCATCCTCATCATTTCCTCTTATTGGTTGCAGTAGACATCACTGTAATTGATGGAAGGCTTCAGGTTTCATGAAGTTATAATGGGTAATATCAATTTTGGACCACCACACAGGCACCATTACATTTTTCTAATGGATATTTGGTTTTATATTGTGTTTCCGCACTTCCTCTGTATTCAACCATCATGCTGCACGCTTGCGGTTGTCATTGGGTTTTGTCTGATGTTTTCTTATGATTTGACTGGGGATATGGGTTTGGGAGGACCACAGAGGCAGACTCTCTTTTTCATCACACCCATATCAAGGGCACATACTATCAACATGACTGTCACTGTTATGTAAATCTTGATGACCTGGCAGCAGTCATGTTTGTTAGGTTTCTCCACAATAAAACTGCTTTTTTTTACCCACTTTTTTACTACACTTTTTGGAAGAAAGTCACTAAAAAAGAGGGTAAGAAATTTAAAATAAAAGTACTATTGGGTTATCCTACAAAGTATAAAATGTTTATCCATGAATTCATACTGATGAGAATAAATGATCAAATGAATAAACAAATAGGAGAAAAGAGACAAATTGTACATACAGAGGAATTCAGGGAAGGGGAGTATCACCCCCACTCTTTAAGGGGTCTTTCTTGGCCAGGCATGAGGGCTACTGCCTGTTAACACCAGCCCTCTGAGAGGTTGAGATGGGAGAACTGCCTGAGCTCAGGAGTCCAAGATCAGACTGAGCAAGAGCGAGATCCTATCTCTAATAGAAATAGAAAAACTAGCTGGGCCCAGTGGTAGGTACCTGTAAGTCTCAGCTAGTTGGGAGGTAGAGGCAGGAGGATCACTTGAGCCCAAGAATTTGAGGTTTGCTATGAGTTATGGTAATACCACAGCACTCTACCCAGGGGCACAGAGTGAGATTCTTGTTTCAAAAGCAAAGCAGGGGGAGTCTTCTTTTGAATTTTCTTGAGGGTCTTATTTTAACTTCTATCTAAGCATATTTCCAGGAAATGATAGGGGTAGGCAGTATTTAAGCATATGTTCATTGAGATTTTCCAGAATTAAATAAAGCCACATAAGTTTCTATTCAAGCAGTCCAATGAACCCTAAGTATCATATTTACTAATGACACTGCAGAACATTTAAGATAAAGAAAAACTTACAAGTGCAGAAAAAAAACAAATTATGTATTTTAAAACATGGTATGCACTTTAATGGGCATATGAAACTCTTAAAGGCAGAAACAAAAAGATAGAAAACTTATAAAAACATTACATGCTAGAGTTAAGGGCATATTTACTGAAATTTTTGGAAGAAATCTCTAGGAGAGCGGGCGGCGCCCGTGCTCAAGGAGTAGGGTGCCAGCCACATATAACAGATGTGGCAGGTTCAAACCCGGCCCTGGCCAAAAACTGCACACACACAAAAAGGAAATCTCCAGGAGAGGAGTGATAGATTTGGACTCTGGTAAATGTCTCTACCGACTGATCTCAGTAGATGAAAGTGATGAAAGTTTATAAATTTACACTGTTCCTTTCTTTTTTTCCTGGCAAAATATATTTAAATACACACACAGACACAGATACACACTCCACATATTCAGATTTGTGTATAGTTACATCTATGTGAACATGTATAGACATGTATGGAATGAGTCTGTATGTGTCTAAACGAATGGAATTACTTTTAGTATATACTTTTATAAGAGTCAAGAAATTTGATAAGTTACTTGATTTATTGCTTTAGAAAATTTTACATGCTGGAAAAATGTGTCTTGGTAATTATACAGTCTCCAATACTAGGTGATACAAACAGTGTGATACTAACAGATAGTATTAAACTACTCTACCTGTGCTTGATATCAATAATCATTCGTTCTTCTATGCATCTATATTGACATATTCGCTTCAAAGTAGATTATTTAAACAATAAATTGACCATGATGTAAATAAAGTAGCTGGTAAGGTTTAATATTCTTAGGAAAATAATTTATGATATGTCATGCACAAAATATCTTAGTGCCAACCAATAGTTAGAGGCTTATATTTAAATCTAGGTATTTTTCTAATGATTTGGAAGAGTATGTTCATTTTTTCTTACATTTACACTCATGTAAAATGCAATCAATTATGTATGAGATCTTATTTTGGCAAATTTCATCCATTTTAAATATCACTGAGTTGAAAATTAATGTGAAGACACAAATACACCTGTCACCTACATGGGTAACAGCACATTTTTAAAATTTTAAATCTACCCCGGCAAAAAACTGAAAAAAACCCCAGTAACCACAAAAAAGGCTATGTTGTCAAAACTAAACATAAATCCTGACATCAGAAGTAATGTGGCCAATTTTAAGAAAATATAAAAACACTCCGGCCAGTATGCACATTCCCTGTGGTCTTCTTCACTCCGCTGGGCAGCGTGAATTAAAAAATATCAGTGGTCTCTTAGGCACATAATGTTTATAAATTCAAGATTTTGTATACTCAGAATTTTTTTTCTAAATGGCATAATCTTGCTCAAAACATCACCCAGAAACCCATTTGCTCTCACAAGAGACTTTTTAATTAACAGTCACATCTGTGCGATTACAGTATATTTTTGCAAAGCTAGCAACAACTTAAACCACATTATTAAATTATGAAAAAAATGTATAAATCTCAGTGGACTTGTTTGGTGTTTTAAGAGCTGGAAGTAGTGATCCCTGTGCCCCTAGGGTTTAGACTTGAATTACTTACATTTTTTTGTAATGATGTTATTAAATATTTAATACTATAATATTTTGAGCACTTTTCAAATATAAATGACATTAAAAATTAACCTGTTTAAACTATTAAAAGTTACCTGAATAAATTTTATTGCAACTGTTTTTCATTCTACTTAAAGTAGCAGTGATGTTAGAAATAGTTTTCTAAGAAATCAACAAATTAATATCTTAATTATCTAAATGAAATATATATTAAATTAAGCAATAAAAGTCCAAAATGATTATAGAGTTGGTATTGCATTAAAAGATTGAGATAAATTGTCATTGCTATATTATTCTCACCTAACTCCTTTATATATCTTACTTAAAAATATTAATTATTGGCCTAATTATTACATAGCTCTGTGTATAGGATAAGAGCAAATATCTGCTAATTATCTTGTGGGTACTTTGTTTGTTTGTTTGTTTGAGTCAGAGTCCCACTCTGTGCCCTGAGCAGAGAGCTGCCCTGGCTTCATCAGAACTGACAGCAACCTCAAACTCCTGGGCTCAAGCTCTTGGGCTCAACAAATCACCTTGCCTCAGCCTCTCAAGTAGCAGGGTTATTTTTTATTTTATTTTCATATAATATACTATGTATTAATCATTCACTGGAATTGTCAACTGGAAATTTTCCATGTGATTTTTTTTCATCTTTAAGTTAGAATTCAAACACAAACTCAAATTTATATCTAATATTTGATAATGTTATTGAAATAAGGCAATATGGCGTCTATATTTAGTCACTATATTCTTCTCATTTAAATCTTTGCTAGGTTAATAGCTGTTTTCTGCACTTATCAAGTAAACTATGTCAAAACATAAATGAGCTACCTATTGAACATATTAATATTAATTCTTATTAAGAAAAATATATTTGTACATGGTGGGATATGTGATTGGTTTAAGGAAGGGCTGGATGAAATGGTGTGATGAAAAGTGCTTCACAAAAATATAATCGTACATGTCAAATATTTGAGATCTTTTCATGGAAAACTGTTGAAACTTTACTCAACTTTAAATTACATGCAAATCCAAGAATTAATTACAATTGATTTTATGGAACAGTAAAGCAGAACTTCATAAAATCTGTTGTTTTTCAGTAAGTTTTGAATAATACAATTTAATTTTCCTTAATATCACTAGAAGCCAGGAAAGACCTCATTTAATTTTATAACAAGATTTACCCACTCTTAAGCTGAGTATTTAAATTTTGTCATCCAACTCAAATGTCTTAATGATTAAATGAAAAATTCAGTGCAGCGTATGATGATATTTGTTCCTTTCCAAAAAGAAAAAGGATCATGAACTATGTATATGCCTATAATTTTGAAAAATAACTGAATGTTTCTTTTATTAAAAGTAAGAAAGGTGTGATATTTATAATTGGTAATTCTTAATTCAGTCTATACACAGTATTTATATTATACCAAAGAGTGTAAGAGTACTTGAACTTGGACTGAGACTCTTCTTTTTCTTCTTTCTGAAATACTGCCTTTAAATTACCTTTTCTATTTATGTATTCATTAAATAAAACTACACAGTGTTTTATTATGTCTAGACACATATTACAAATTTTCATTGAAATGAATAATGCAACATCATGTCTCTTGCAGAATTGCAAATGTTTATATGTGCACCATATAATTGAGGTTGGAACGACTGAATGCATCTCATCTTTAAAATAAAACAGACCTCAGAATTGTCCAAGCTGGGAGGTGAAGTGGGGAAACAAGATTAGCCTTAGATTTCAAAATAAAACAAACAAAAAAAAAAAAAAAAAAAAAAAGAAAAGAAAAAAGAAAAACAGAAACAAGAAACAAAACAAAGCTCATCTTCTCCCAGGGCCACAGAGAAATAAGAATCCTTGTTTCAGATGCAGTTTAAGTTGTATGGGGCTGAAGTATCTCTGATGTCTTGAGAAAGTGTGAGAGACATAGACAATTGAAGCCATCAAACATTTGACAAAGCTGACAAGGAAACTGGAAAATTGCAGGAAGATTACTGTTGGCAGAGTCCCTGAGTCTTCAGTGACACCAAGAGGATGTGTGTGATCTGCCAGGATGGCCTCCTGGGTAAAGCTGAAGGGATTGAGGATTGGAGGCCTCATGTAGAATTGGGGCGTGAGAAAAAGTTTATCCTGAGAAAGGGGAATTTTGTAAATAATCCAGTCTGTGATTAGAATGATGAATTGATGAATTGTATTGTCTAGACTGTCGGCGGGTGGAGAGTAGGGTGCAGGGATTTCAAGCAGTAGGTGGTTTGGCAAAATTAGGAGAAAATGCTGCTGAGTATAACAATAGGGCTGATGAACACAATTGGTTGAAGGAAGGGATGGGATGAAATGGTGTGATGGAAAGTACGTCACAAAACGTGGAGAACAGACCATGCCATTGAAAAGCCAAGAGCAGTTCTTTTAGGAGCAGCTGTGTGACAGTAGCTGGAGCAGAAGGGTGCTGGAGTGTAACACATACAGAGGCTGCATATATACATGTGCTTACATGTATATATATATATTTTTTTAATAAAGGAAAACAACTGTACTAAAATTGTAATAATCAGTATATGCCAATGACAAAGGATAAATACCAGTCACGTTGAGCACCTCTTGTGATTGCAGAAGTCAAATGTGGCTTGAGTATTACACATTTAATACAGTTTGTTTTTTCTTTCTTAAAATGTTGTATACATTTTTTTGACACCCTGTGTATTTTCTCACAAAAACAGACTCTCTAAAACTCAGGTTCTCTCTAAGACAGACAATAAAACAATCTGGCTTCTGAAAGTACTGTAAAAATTAAATGATGAAGAGTAAGAGCACTAGCACTTGGATAGGAAATCTTTTCCAAGTATGCAATTTTTTAATCACGTCTTTATTCATTCTTTCCTTTCATCCTCTTTTTTCCCTCTAACAATGAAAGGGCCCCATGATGAGTGATCCTTTTTGTGATCGCCCTTAGTTGAGATTTTTCTTTCTCAAGTAAAATGTTGTCTCAGAGTACCTACTTGCCATAGGGTCTCTATATGTTTTGCTAATTAGTTTTGTTTATCTTTTTACTAAAGGATATCAGTGTGAAGCATGTTTTACTTTTGTGTATGTGTTCTAAAGCCTTTCAGACTCTCTCAAAGCTGGGTTTGAGTCTCTCAGGATCCAGCCCTCTGCGGTTTTTAACAATTTTACATGTGCCACAAATCTTCTCAAGGTGTTGGAGATCGATGCTTTACGTGACACTTGCATAGCTCATTTCTTAAGTCACTCGTGAGCAGGTAAGGAGATGCCTCTTTCCCTTGTTCTGCAGACTCCTCTGCCTGCACGGTGGACAGCCTATCATGAAAAGAGAATCATGGAAAAGAGTTGCTCTTTGTCTGCATCAGTAATTTCACATCTAGCAGTGAAGTTTTTATTTTCCTGAAGCTTGTTCAAGTGCTCTCCTCTTACATTTTTTATTAAAATGATTTATGTTTCTTGGCTTGGAATCAAACTAGGAATAATTATTGACTGGTTTCTTCACCATTAACTCTGAGAGTCTCTTGCTCATTGCACAGCCATTTGGGTATAGGTATATTAATTTCAGAATCTTTTTGCATGCCTTCGCTGGTAGTTGTTTTAGCATCTCACATCTTCCTTAAAAGATTTAGGATGGAAAATTCACAATTAAATCATAACAGTCCTTTGACTGGTGTGTGTATCGCTTCTACTAGAGATGTTTCCATGTCAAACTCAATTTCTTTTTCTGTTTTGCTCCAAAATGGTGATTTTTCAGGGCAGCGTGGTGCTCTATTAACTCTTTCAGCTCACTGGGGTTCCATTAAAGTCGATACTTTGACATGTAGGGACTAAAGACTAGTGTGAACTTCTGATGGTGTTTTGAAATTAATCACATTTCCATTCCTGGGGCATACTCAGTGTTGTAATTAAGTTGCTCTTAAGTATACTAATCAGTACCCTGGTCATATAAAAGTGATCCCTTCTAAAGGTGCCTGGTTGGTGACCAGAGAGTGACTGAGAATCTAAGAAAATGAGGTCATTATATTGATCTCTGCTTTCCCAAATTTTTCTCTCACCAATCTTCTATTGAGAACTTTATATTCTGTTAAATAGACTGAGTATATAAACTAATACTGGCTTTTTAATTTCGTTACTTGAATACTGGTAGACATGTCAGATCTTTACCTCATCAGGCAGCCAAGTAACACGGTTAGGCCAGAGGAGTATAAAATATCATAAACAAGCTATTTGTGTATATTAGTATTGAATTATTTTTCTTTCAACTCATTAAAAGTAATGCTAATGATAAGATCTCCTGATTGAACATAACTTCTGAAGCCTTTTCATTGATTTCTAATTTATTTTATTTTTCTTTATTTGATTCAACAGTGAAGGTGACTCATTAGGGAAAACATCAAGCTATTAATGTACAGATTGAAATAAACTAAAGAGCACTATCCAAGGTACAGGCACATGTCAAAAATTTTTAATTAAAGTAATCGATCAAGGGAGACATTTTGGAAGATAGAATCTCTAGGCTTGATAAAGGGACAGGCATTTATGCATAGCTAAGTATTATCTTTTCTCCATGAACATATGGCGAAGAAATTCAAAGACGTTTAATTTGCTATTACACTAGGAAATATTTTATGTCAACAAAATTTTTATTTGAACATGGAGGTTGCCCTTTAACTTATATTTTTTAAAAATTCATTGTATGTATAAGATTAGATTATCGGCAAAGAGCAAGAATTTGACCTCCTCTGTCAATTGGGATTTCTTTTATTTCTTTCTCTTGCCTGATTGTATTGGCTAGCACTATGTTTAATAGTAGTGGCAAGAGAGGACAACCTTATATGGTTCCAGTTCTAAGTGGAAAAGCTTTCAGTTTTACTCCATTCAGTATAAGATTAGCTGTGGGTATTTCATGGATAGCTTCAATCAATTTAAGAAATGTGCCACCTATGTCTGTAGTCTTAAGTGTTTTAATTAGAAAAGGATGCTGAATTTTATCAAATGCTATTTATGCATCTATTTAGAGGATCATATCTTTGTTTTTATTTCTGTTGATATGGTGAATTACATTTATGGACTTGTGTGTGTTAAACCAGCTTTACATCACTGGGCTGAATCCTGCTTGATCGTGATGCATAATTTTTTTTAATGTGTAGCTGTAATCTATTGGCTTGGAACCAGAAGATTCCTGGAGGTGATCAAAAAATACAGTAATGTCTCTGGATATAAAATCAATATCCACAAATCAGTAGTCTTCATATATGCCAATAACAGCCAAGTTGAGAAGCTAATCAAGGACAAAATTCCCTTCACAGTAGCTTCACAAAAATTGAAATACCTAAGAATATACCTAACAAAAGAGGTGAAGACCTCTATAAATAAAATTATGAAATCCTAAGAAAATAAATAATAGAAGATATTAACAAGTGGAAGAACATATATGCTCATGGCTGGAAAGAATCAACACTATTAAAATGTCTATAATTCCCAAAGCAATCTACAGTTCAATGAAATCCTCATTAAAATTGGACTTTTAAGATTTAGAAAAAATTATTCCTCATTTTGTATGGAACCAGAAAAAACCCGTGTAACCAAGACAATCCTTAGTAATAAAAACAAAGTTGGAGATAACTCTCTACCATAGTGATCAAAACAACACAGTATTGGCACAAAAATAGAAACATAGACATTTGAAACCAAATAGAAAACTGTAAGATGAAACTAACATCCTAGAGCAACATGATCTTTGATAAACCAAACTAGAGCATACACAGGGGAAAAGAATCCCTGTTAAATAAATGGTTGGGAGAACTGGATATCCACATGTAAAAGACTGAAACTGGACCCGCACCTCTCCCTACTTACAAAAATTGATCCAAGATGTATAAAAGATTTAAATCTAAGGCATGAAACAATAAAAATCCTGGAAGAAAGTGTGGGGAAAACACTTGAAGATATCAGCCTGGGGAAAGATTCTGTAGAGAAGACTTCTGTGGCAATTAAAATAACAACAAAAATAAATAAATGGGAATTAATTAAACTGAAAAGTTTCTGTACAACTAAGGGGACAACAACCAAAGCAAACAGACCACCTTCAAACTTGGAAAAGATATTTGCATATTATGAACTGGTGAAAGGCTTGATAACTAGAATCTATAGAAAACTCAAATTAATCAACAAAAAAGGAGCCAACAATCCCATACATCACTGGGCAAGAGACATGAATATAACATCTTCTCTAAGGAAAACAGATGAATGGCTAACAAACACATGAAAAAAGTATTCATTGTCACTGATCATTGGAGAAATGCAAATCAAACCCACCCTGAGATATCACCTAACCCCAGTAAGATTAGCCCACATCACAGAGTCCAAAGATGCAAATGCTGGAGTGGATGTAGAGAGAGAACACTTTTACACTGTTGGTGGGACTGGAAAGTCATACAGCCTCTTTAGAAAGAAATATGGAGAATCCTCAAAGATCTCAAATTACATCTCCCATTTGACCCTGCAATCCCACTACTAGGCCTATAAGATAAATCCCACTACTTTACCTATAAGATAAAACAATCATTTTATCATAACAATATTTTCACTAGATTGTTTATTGCAACTCAATTTACAATCCTCAAGATGTGAAAACAACCTAAATGCCCAACAACCCATGAATGGATCAACAAATTATGGTACATGCACACCATGGAATACTTTTCAGCCATAAAAAAAGATGGTGACATCACATCTTTTGTAATATCCTGCGTGGAGTTGAAACACATTCTTCTTAGTAAAGAATCACAAAAATGGAAAATCAAGTATTCAGCATGCTCAACTAATATGAAGCCAGTAGATGATCCAATGCATGCCCACATAGGAGAAAGTCTCATTCAGTTCAAGTTGGGGGTGAGGGTTACAAGGAGGGGAAGAGGTTTGGAGTGCTCTCACTGGAGCATAACCACATGATAAACTCTACCTAATAACACCAAAGATGTTGACCTGGTTGTATATACCCTTACATTAACTTGAAATAAATAAAATAAAATAAAATAAAAATTCACTGTAAGAACACAAAAATATCATTTCAGTGGAGTAAAATTTTGATAATAGTTTACTTATGGACTAAGAAAGAATAAAAGTAAAGCCACTCTACTAAGGAATACATACTAATTCTGATTTATAGAATTCCTTTCATTATCTAGACCAGGCATCCTCAAACTTTTTCAACAGGGGGCCAATTCACTGTCCCTCAGACCGTTGGAGGGCTGGACTATAATTAAAACAAACAAACAAACAAAAAAAAAAAAAAAAACTATGAACAAATTCCTATGCACACTTCACATATCTTATTTTGAAATAAAAAACAAAATGGGAACAAATACAATTCACATTACTTCATGTGGCCCGCGGGCCGCAGTTTGAGGATGCCTGATCTAGATCTAGACAGAAGGATTCAGTCGTTATGGGAAAAGAAATTTCATAATTTAAATTCAGTCAATCAGGGTTATGGACTCATTTGGTGTGGATATTTTGCTGGACAATCTAAGTATCTTAGTGGAATAAAGAAATAACATAGATTCCCAGGAAAAATGTGCTTTTGCAGGAATAGATGGACTCGTTGAGAGAATATGATTAATTAATCATGTATTGCAGTTTGTTAAAATGTAATGGCAGGATGAGGAAATGCCTGCACAGTGATAGGAGGGAAGGGAAAAAAATGTAAAACGATGATTGATGTGTGCACATTAGGAGCTTAAAAAAACCTTACTTGTCAATATTTTATCAACAATTTGATAGTTTCATGATACGTTTCTTGTAAGTCCCTATGACTTTCAAGCATTATACTTTGTGGTACTACCATCCATTTGATCTGGCCAAGAAGAGCCTGGAGCATCAACATGGGCCTCTGAGGCCACCTGCTTCCTGGATCATGTCCTTCCCCTTCCCCATTGAAGACATGGTCCCAGGTATTATCTTCCCTAAATAAACCTGAGCCTGGCTCTAGGGCCTATTTCAGCTTCTTTGCCAGATAGTCCTCCAGAATTCAGACCAGACATGGAGGCCCAACCCTATTCCAGATGATTGTTCAAAGGGGAGGTGTTTGCAGTTGTACGAAATCTACCCAAAAGACAGAGTTTAGATGAGGGGACAGAAGTATCTGCATGAACTAACACCTTCATCGTGTTAGAGAAAAGTGGGCATGGAAAGAGAAAAGCAATGAATATAAGGCATCTGGGTAATAATGAACATGTATGGATTTGTCAAAGTAGAAATATAGAAGGCATTTTATTTAATAGTTTGATACATAATAAATATTTGGACATGTGATGTGTGATACTTTTCTCATTTTGCTTCTTTCCTCATATTGCAAATGGTAAATGATTGTAAATTTCTTTCCTTCCTTCCTTCCTTCCTTCCTTCCTTCCTTCCTTCCTTCCTTTCAAACAGTGTCTCACTTTGTCACCCTCAGTAGAATGCCATGGCATCATAGGTCACAGCAACCTTAAACTTCTGGGCTCAAGTGATCCTCCTGCCTCAGCCTCCTGAGTAGCTGGAACTATAGGCACCCACCCCCACTTACTGGCAAGTTTTTCTATTTTTAGTAGAGATGTGGGCTCACTCTTGCTCAGGCTCCTCTCAAACTCTGAGCCCAAAAGATCCTCCTGCCTCCACCTCCCAGAGTTCTGTGATTACAGGTGTGAGCCACTAAGCCCTGCTCCCAATATCATTTTCATCCAACCAGAAATGCATAGACTGTAATATGTACCATATCAATATAATATGCTACCAAAAAATGATTTGAAACATTGACAACTAAACAGTTTCTCGTACTCATTTTCCTTTATACTTTCTAAAGGAGCTTTCTAGATTTCACAATAAATTTTGATCACATATAACTCTTGTGCTTACTTAAAAAATACACGAGAAAAATAGTTCTTTACGTTATGTATGCCTAAACTTTCTGTGTATTCATACCCCATGTATTTTGAATCACATATTGAGTGTGTCCTGCTGATACCTGTGTATTTTCATATAACATTTCCCCTGTGCTTTGAAGAGCTTTGGTGATGCACCATTTCTGAAAAAGTAAAATTTTCTGTAGAAATTGTTCAGGGTGCCACCATTGATTTTGTAATATCTGAGGTGGACCTTTTCTTCATTTCTGAAGCATTCACTATCAACAGAAGAATTTCAGACTAAGAACATGGAAAGGAAATGCATCATCTTACCAACCATGATTGCGGAATGTATTCTAATTTAAGAAATGTTAAAATGTGAACGTGTGTGTATATACCCATAATGAGGAAACAACATCATTCATTTATAATATTCTAACAACACTGATCTTCAAGTCCTACTGGTCATTCTCCTTTAGAGATCCCAAATGCTGCAGCTCCTTTCTGTTTAATATTCCACTTTGCCTTCCTCTCTTCTTCCCCACCTTTCCTCCTTTTCATTTTCTTCATAAATTTTAAAGATCTTAGAGGACATTTATTTTATCATTGGCATATGACACACACATAAATGACTCATTAACCATGAGCTATTTTGAGGTATTGCTGAAAATGCCAAGGTTTTTAGTTATTGATTGATGTTAAAAACACAACTTGTAGCTAATAAGCTGTAAATAATAGCTTATTTAGATATGCTTGATTATATAGCAAATTGTTACTGTGCAAAGACTTTAGATGGACTGAATTTTATTAAATAAAATTATGTATTAATAAATTTAAATTTTTTGTTTAGTAAATCTAATGCTGTTATTATATTTCATTAAATGTATGTCAGTTGTGGGTTTCATGGTGTTAGAAGGAGGTGTCTTTTCCTAACTTATTAACTGAAAGTTGCCATTTTAATCATGTATACTTTTCTCTGGTACCTTATACACAGTCTCATGAATTTCTCCTAATGATTTAATATGGTCTCCATAACACTCCATAATTTGGCTTATAATACATTTAGCTTCATGTTGCATGATTTTCCATTGTTTTCTAAATTTAAATTCTGCTGGTCTTTTGATTTCCTGCTAACTACTCAGAACTTCTCTCTCTGCTTTCCTGTTCCATTTAGTAGCCTTTTCTTATGTAGTATACTCTTTTAGAAACTTTCCTTGGCTATCTCTATTCCCTATAGTTTTTCCTTTTTGATAAATGAACTAAAGATTAACATTTGGGTTGTTTCAAGTTACTATAAACAAAGCTAGTGTGAACATTCATGTTTAAGATTTTGTGGCATATTCTCCTGAGTAAAGTATCTCAAGAATGGAGGAAAAAGTATCCAATGTACTCAGTACTTCTATGAAACCAACTTATATTTAGTCACACTTTCTTGTGAAAGATAGAACACAACTATAGCCCATGATGAAGGAGAGAAATGGAGTGGGAAGGGTAGGGAGGGGGGAGGTTTGCTAGGGGAGGGTAAAAGGCGGGACCACACCTATGGAGCATATTGCAAGGGTACAAGTCAAATCTGTCAAGTGTAGAACATAAATATCTTAACACAATAATAAAGTAAATGAGGTGAAAGCTATGTTGATTGGTTTGATGTAACCACATCAGATTGTATAAAAAATTAACACATTGTACCCCACATATGCATAAATGTATTCATTATCTATGTGTATATGACTTAGTAAAAAAAAAAAAAGGGCGGTGCCCGTGGCTCAAAGGAGTTGGGCACTGGCCCCATATGCTGGAGGTAGTAGGCTCAACCCCAGCCACAGCCAAAAACTGCAAAATAATAATAATAATAATAATAATAAAGAAAGAAAGAAAGAAAGAAAGAAACTGACAACTTGTTTTTCAGATAGCTTTGATAGGCAGAACTTTAAGGTGGGCCCCAAGATTACCACCCACTACAGTATACACTCCCTATGAATGCTTCTGTTTGAGTGTCAGTAGACTGTGTGAGTATAATGGGAAATCACTCCTGTGATATGGCCCACTGAATTTTGCACATGTAATTAATGTCCCTAATCAGTTGATTTCCAGCTAATCAAAAGGAAGATCATTCTGAATGGAATTGATATAATCAGGTGAGCCTATTCAAATAGACTCAAAGAAGCAGAGATTTTTCTGCTGAACTTGAAGGAGCAAATTACCATGCTGTTGAGTGGGCCATGCAGTAAACACCTAAGAGCAGCCACTAGATGCTGAGAGTGGTCCTCAGTAAACAGTGAGTGTCAGGGTTCAGGCAGTTGTCTGCATTCTTAGTTCTTAGTGTGCTTGAAGAATGGCCAGACCCACCAAAAGCAAGGGAGGCACGGAACGACGTTTATTGAGGAAGGAAAGATAGGTTTATGGAGGAACAGAGAGATGTAGGTTTATAGAGCGAGACATGTTCTCCATAGACAATGAACAGGTCCCCTTTTTTGCAACAAAAAAAAAGCTTTGGGTATGGTCGGGAGTCTTGGAGTGGGGGGACCTTTAACACGTGGTTAGGTTGTGAACACTCTGCCCCCTAAATAGTTCAATCCTGTTTGAACTCAGAGCCTTTTTATTTGGTCTTCCATTTGCTTGGGATTATTTTTTCTATATCTTCAAATAGATGTTTTGCTAAAATATTACTTTCTCATTACAAACATCATTGGAATTGATAAGTTCATACTGCTGTCATTTCAAATAGGTAACACATTTCATTTTGTGGGAAGAAAAATAGAATAATTTTGGATACAGAAATTTGAGAGAAGACCAAAGAAATGAATTATTCTTCCAGAATACCTATTTTTCTTCTCTCTTTTTTCATGTTAATATCTATAAACCCTTTAATAAGAATAGCAATGCTAATAAGGAAAGTAGTTAGCAGATAATAAAATGTAATCATTTATAGTAATGTCAATCTAACAAGTGAAAATCTTTACTCATTTGAAAGAAAATAAAATGTTTTTGCATTTTACCTATGAAAAGTAACAACAAATTAACCTTTTATAATAATAACAATTAACCAAACAGCTTCACAGAAGATAAAACTCATTAATAAACTTCTCTATAATGATTTGTCTATAAATCTGGTGCTTTAAAATGATTCTAATGTTTTATTAAAAAATCAAACAAATGTAAAAGAAAGACGCTAGTATGATTTTTTATATAATCACCTCATAGCTTTAATAACCATTAATTCATCTCAAAGGATGTGTTATCTATGTCCTACCTTCTTTTAAAGCCATCTCTTCTATAAAAATTGTGCATGGGCTGAGTTTGGTGGCTCACCCATGTAATCCCAGCATTCGGGGAGGCTGAGGTGGAGGGATTGCCTGAGTTCTGGAATTTCAGACCAGCCTGAACAAGAGTGAGACTCCATCTCTACTAAAAATAGAAAAACTAGCTGGGCGTGGTGGCAGGAGCCTGTAGTCCCAGCTATTTGGGAGGCTGAGGCAGGAGGATCACTTGAGCCCAAGAGTTTGAGGTTGCTGTGAGCTGTGATGCTATGGCAGTCTACCCAGGCTGACTGAGACTCTAACAAAAAAAGTTGTATATGTATTTCTTAAATGTAAAAATTCTTGAAAAACAATATACAATGTCGTTATCATATATTAGAAAACAATTTATATCATCAAATATTCAGTTTGTCCATATCTTTCCAATTGTCTTAAAAAATTCATTATTTTTGGGCTCAGCACCTATCGCCCAAAGGTTATGGCACCAGCCACAAACACTGAGGCTGGTGAGTTCAAGACAACAATAATGACAAATGCACCAAGAAAATACCTGGGCATTGTGGCAGGCACCTTTAGACCCAGTTACTTGGGAGGCTGAGGCAAGAGAATCGCTTGAGGCCACGAGTTTGAGGTTACTGTGAGCTGTGACACCATGGCACTTTACCAAGGGTGTCATAGTGAGACTCTGTCTCAAAAAAGAAAAAAAAAAGAAAATTCATCATGTTTATTTTGTTTACTGAAATCAAAAACCCAAATCAATTAATACACATAATGTGTACATATAGACAGGTCCATATGCACAAACATACAGATGCCTCATTTTTAAGTTCTTCATCTCTATTTTTTTTTTTTTTTTTTTTTGCCATTTATTTGTTGATAGAACAAATCTTTTTTCCTGTAAAAGATTGAAGACTGGATTTTTTGGTTATATAATCATACTATTGACTATTGTTGGGCACATTTTTCTGGTATCTGGTTTTCCATAAATGGGTAATCGGAAGTGGAGGTTTCCTCAGATTTGGGCTTACCATTTGGGGTTGCACTGCTTTGTAAGTGGTATTACTTTCCTCCATCAGATGGAAAATTGTTCCTGGTTGTCCTTTTTTTAATGATGCCAGCAGTGGCAATGATTAATATCTATATCCCCTTTTAGTTATTAAAGTAAATTCAATGTCATTTAAAATTGGTGAGTCATATTTCTGTGTTAATATTTCTGACAAGATTTTTAATTGTTGATAGATCAAAGGTATATTTTAGCTTAGCTCTGACAGGGTTATTACCAATTTTGGATGATAATTTATAATATTTAAATTGTTTCAACAAATTATTCCCATAAATGTATTTCATTTAAAAACATTTTGTTTTGTGTGAAATATATTATAAAATAGAGTTGCTTTAGAACACTCAAGTGAGACATTATTTTAGAGTTCCTCAATTGGATATCTTTCATTTCCTAGAATTTAGTATGCTATTAAAATAAATTTTTAATGTTTGGCAATTACATAAATAGAAAACATACTGAAATTATTTTGGATTGCTTTATAAAGTCTAAATCCATTAAGATGCAGTTAATGCTATTGAAAATATACCTATTACAGCTGAAGAAATACTTCTATATAAACTAGACCAAACTTCTCAATTTTCTAAGGAGAATGGTCTGTGATCTTTTTTCATGTTATCATTTTAATTAGTGTTTGAGAGAACACAAGGGCTTTGTGTGATACTACGTGAAAATGTAAAGTGATATATATCTGTCATTCATCTTAATCCCATTTTTGATACAAAAGCATTTCTACCCTATGGTTCTGTCTCATTAATACTAATTCTACATTGAGATTTTTAATTTTCCACTAAAGTTTTCTTTTTTTTTTTTTCTTGTTTTTTGGTATTTTTGTCCAATATTCTTTTTTATACCATGAAGATTGCAATGTATTGATAATATGAATTCATGACTCAATATTGTTCAGGTTTTTATTTGATAATAGTGTATATATTCTCTTTTAAATATGCTAATCTTTGGTATTTGGATTCTATATATTTCCATTTGAATGAGAACATTTTATTAGACAATTTTCTCTGGAGGTGGCATATTTATTATGCATTTTCATGAAATAATGCATATAATCATTTACTTTTTTTTGTTTGTTTGCTTTTTTGGTTTTCTTTGAGACAGAGTCTCAAACTTTCACCCTGGGTAGAATGCTGTGGCATCATAGCTCATAGCAACCTTCAACTCTTGGGCTCAAGCGATCCTCTTGCCTCAGTTTTTCTACTTTTAGTAGAAACAAAGTCTTGCTTTGCTCAGGTTGGACTTGAACTTGTGAGATCAAGCAATCCACCCATCTTGGCCATCCAGAGTGCTAAGATTACAGGCATGAGCCACTGTGCCCAGCCTTAATCATTTACTTTTATTTAATTAATTAATTAATTTATTTATTCATTATTAAATCACCACTGTGTATATTAATGCAATCATGGGGCACCATACACTGGTTTTGTAGACCATTTGACATATTTTAATCACACTGGTTAACATAGCCTTCCTGGCATTTTCTTAGTTATTATGTTAAGACACTTATATTCTACATTAGTAAGTTTCACATGTACCCTTGTAAAATGCACCGTATGTGTGATCCCGGCCAATCACCCTCCCTCTGCCCATCCTTCCATCTCCCCTCCCCTCTCTCTCCCCCTTCCCCATATTCTTAGGTTATAATTGGGTTATAGCTTTCATGTGAAGGCCATAAATTAGTTTCATAGTAGGGCTGAGTACATTGGATACTTTTTCTTCCATTCTTGAGATACTTTACTAAGAAGAATATATTCCAGCTCCATCCATGTAAACATGAAGGAGGTAAAGTTAAATTTCTTAATCATGTAATCCTACTTTAATATCATTTTTATGTTTACCAGATATTGTTTCATATAAAAAGCAAGGAATTGGAATTATCAAAAACTTTCAAAAAGTGTAGTCTACCAGTTACTGGCAACAGTTTAAGTAGGAAGCATTCGTCCTAACTTGTTTGTATAAAGAGCTATTATAGTTAGGATTATGGGAAGTAAATCCGACTGTCTACTATCAGGCCTGTAATGGAAGTTCTGCTAAACCATATACCTTGTGTCTACTAAAACGTAAACCTGGTTTTCCAAATTAAAACAGCTTTAAGAAACCCCATCCATTAGAACAAATGTCTCTTCATCTTGTTTGAGTGCCTAACTGCTGTGTGTTATAACTCTTTATACATTTACATGTTGAATTTTTATATAACTGTCACATTTAAGTTGTATATCATGGGCTTCATAATCTTAAAACACAAGTCACTGAATGGGTAACTTAGAAGCTTACACAGATGTATTGACTCTGTTGACTTACGAGGTGAGACTTATGGGCTGAAAATAGAGTGAGAGTTCACTGCAATGTTTGTTAAAGTATGGCCTAACAGCTCTCGGATTAAAGATGGCGGCTGAGTAACAGCTTCCCTGTAACTGGGCCTGGCGAATCTGGGGAGACAAGACTCCAGACATCTCTGGCCGGTGGGACCTGCCTGCAATCATCCCTTTGAGGACACAGAGAGCCAGCAAGGGACTTCTGGACCCCAGGAGGAAGACAAAAACAGTGGAAAACTGGCAAGTGGCTGCGTGTGTTCGATCAACCTAATCACGCCGGCAACCGTGAGTGCAAGCAGCAGTGAGACTGCA
>CAUYPK010092417.1:0-26473 GCA_963574355.1 Loris lydekkerianus | reverse complement strand
TCAGAAAGGAAATAGCAGAGGATATTAACAAATGGAAGAACACACCATGCTCATGGATGGGAAGAATCAACATTGTTAAGATCTCTATACTTCCCAAAGCAATCTACCTATTCAATGCCATTCCTATCAAAATACCAACATCGTACTTTCAAGATTTGGAAAAAATGATTCTGCATTTTATATGGAACCAGAAAAAACCCTGTATAGCTAAGGCAGTTCTTAGTAATAAAAATAAAGCTGGGGGCATCAGCATACAAGATTTTAAGCTATACTACAAAGCTATAGTGGTCAAGACAGCATGGTACTGGCACAAAAATAGAGACATAGACACTTGGAATTGAATAGAAAACCTAGAAATGAAACTAACATCTTACAACCACCTAATCTTCGATAAACCAAACAAGAACTTACCTTGGGGGAAAGACTCCCTATTCAATAAATAGTGTTGGGAGAACTGGATATCCACATGTAAAAGACTGAAACTGGACCCACACTTTTCCCCACTCACAAAATTGATTCGAGATGGATAAAAGACTTAAATTTAAGGCATGAAACAATAAAAATCCTCAAAGAAAGCTTACATAAAACACTGGAAGATATTGGCCTGGGGAAAGACTTCATGAAGAAGACTCCATGGCAATTGCAACGACAACAAAAATAAACAAATGGGACTTCATTAAACTGAAAAACTTCTGTACAGCTAATGAGACAACAACCAAAGCAAATAAACAACCTACATAATGGGAAAGGATATTTGCATATTTTGAATCAGACAAAAGCTTGATAACTAGGATCTATAGAGAAGTCAAATTAATCCACACGAAAAAGCCAACAATCCCATATATCAATGGGCAAGAAACATGAATAGAACCTTCTCTAACGAAGACAGACGAATGGTCTAACTCCAGCGAGAATGACCCACATCACAAAATCTCAAAACTGCAGATGCTGGCGTGGATATGGAGAGAAGGGAACACTTTTACACTGCTGGTGGGACTGCAAACTAGTACAACCTTTCTGGAAGGAAGTATGGAGAAACCTCAAAGCACTCAAGCTAAACCTCCCATTTGATCCCGCATTCCAATTACTGGGCTTCTAGCCAGAAGGAAAAAAATCCTTTTATCATAAGGACACTTATACTAGACTGTTTATTGCAGCTCAATTTACGATCGCCAAAATGTGGAAACAGCCTAAATGCTCACCAACCCAGGAATGGATTAACAAGCTGTGGTATATGTATACCATGGAACACTATCCAGCTATTAAAAAAAATGGAGACTTTACATCCTTCATATTAACCTGGATGGAAGTGGAAGACATTATTCTTAGTAAAGCATCACAAGAATGGAGAAGCATGAATCCTATGTAGTCAATTTTGATATGAGGACAATTAAAGACAAGGTCATGGGGGGGGAGGAAAAGCAGAGAGAGGGAAGGAGGGGGGTGGAGCCTTGATGTGTATACCACACCTTCTGGGGGCAAGACATGATTGAAGGAGAGACTTTACCTAACAAATGCAATCAGTATAACCTGGCTTTTATTGTACCCTCAATGAATACCCACCAATTAAAAAAAAATCAGAAAAAAAAAAGGGAGTGAAGTTCTGCCTAGTGATTGAATGATTAATAGCCACCTTGTCTATCAGTTGGAGAAAGCTCTGCAAGGGGATGGCAAATTTATCTCCTCAGTAATTAGCAAAATGGATTGAGAAAGGAAAGAAAGTTGAAAAGAAATGGGCTAAAATCATAATCCTTTAGTTGCTTTTAACCATCCTGATGAAAATAAAACTGCTACTACAAAAGACAGGGTAAAGGGCACAGATAGAATAAATATTTTTAAGGCTAGCACTTTAACCAGCCATTTTAAACTGAATGCTTTAAGACACATGGAAACTAGTATTGGTCAAAACAGTTTCCTTAGCGGTTGGGTTATGGTTTTGTCTCCAAATTGGTTGGATCCCTGAATGTAGTAGGGAATGACTCAAATGGCCCCTATAACTGAAAATGTATAGGGTAAAGTATATTTTTGTTGAAAGGGACAGGAAATGTGCCGGGCACCGTGGCTCATGCTTGTAATCCTAGCACTCTGGAAGGCTGAGGTGGGTGGATTGCCTGAGCTCACGGGTTCGACACCAGCCTGACCAAGAGTGAGACCCCATCTCTAAAAATAGCCAGGCTGACTCAGCACCCGTGACTCAGTGGTTAGGGCACCTGCCACATGCACAGGGGCTGGTGGGTCCAAACCCGGCCTGGGCCTGCTAAATAACAATCACAAAAAAAAAATTTTGTAGTTGTGGAATGCACCTATAGTCCCAGCTCCTGGGAGGCTGAGGCAAGAGAATCGCTTAAGCCCAAGAGTTTAAGGTTGCTGTGATCTCTGATGTCATGGCACTCTACCACGGGTGACATAATGAGACTCTGTCTCAAAATAAATAAATAAAAATAAATAAAATAAAAATAAAAATAGCCATGTGCTATGGTAGGTGCCTGTAGTCCCAGCTACTTGGGAGGCTGAGGCAAGAGAATCGCTTGAGCCCAAGAGTTTCACAGCACTCTACCAAGGGTGACAAAGGGGGCAAAAAAATAAAAGGATAGGAAAATGATACTATAATATTGACATATATTTTGTTTACTGGGCATTAATATAATCTCCCATCCAAAGCTATTTGGTGAAACAAAGCATTTGTAATCCCCTTAAGAAAATTCAAAAAAACAAAACCTACCAATAATAACTACCAAAATGAAAAGATATTTTGATAAATTAACCTAAAACTTCCTATTGATGTGATCCTTATGAAATGGTTTGGCCAAGAGGAGGAAATAAATTTGCTTTAGCAATGCAAAACATACAATTAAATGTATCTATCAATGCCTTTAATACAGCATAAGTGACAGTAAATAACAGAGAAGGAATAAAGACAGTCTAATTGGTTAAGGATTACTAGCATATCTGTGAAGGATCCTGGTTACCTACTGGATCTTATAGATTCTAGGGGCTATAGGTATATAGCTGTAACTATCCTTTTTTTTTTTTTTTTTTTCCCCTTTTTTGAGACAGAGTCTCACTCTGTTCCTACAGGCTGGAATGACATGTCATCAGCCTAGCTCATAGCAACCTTAAATTCCTGGGCTCATGTGATCCTCTTGCCTTGGCCTCTCCAATAGCTGGGACTACAGATGACCACCACAATGCCTAGATAATTTTTCCATTTATTTAGTAGAGATGGGTTCTTGCTCTTCCTCCAGCTGGTCTCAAACTCATTCCTAAGCTCAAGCAATCCTCCTGCCTCGGCCTACCAGACTGCTAGGATTACAAGCATGAGCCACCACACCTGGCCTAACTTATCTTTTTCTATGTGTAAAATATTGAAAATATGTTTGTCAAAGGAAATCTGAGGAATATATGATACAAAGATAATAATTCAAGGTCAAGAATATGTATCATGGGTAAAGAATAAACAGTGATTTAACTAATTAAAAAAGCAGCTTTTTTCCAAAATCTAGGAGTTACTGGAAAAATGACCTTGAGTTTGCCTTTGAGGAACACAGTATTCTAGATGTAAAAATTAGTTAAGTGTAGACTGGGCGGCCAACGTAGCTCAGTGGATAGGGTGGTGGCCACATACACCCAGGCTGGAGGGTTCAAACCCAGCCCGGACCAGCAAAACAATGACAACTGCAATAAAAAATATAGCCAGGACTTGTGGCGGGTACCTGTAATCCCAGCTACTTGGGAGGCTGAGTCAAGGGAATTGCTTAAGCCCAAGAGTTTGAAGTTGCTATGAGCTGTGACACTACAGCACTCTACCAAGGGCGACACAGTAAGACTCTGTCTCAAAAAAAAAGATAAGTGAAGACTACTAACCATAATATAATTAGGTTATCAGCACTGGATATTATGAAACCTTTGATTTGTGCATTGCATCAAGACTGGGAGTAAGCATGCAGACCCTGAGGGTTCTGTGAAAGAACTATATTAAAGACTTCTGAGAAACAAAGACAACAGCTTTCCTGTGTCAGGGTAGTCTGCCCCTCAAGTCAGCTTCATCCTTTTCAACGGAGTGTGCCCATGCAGTGACAGGACCTAGGAGCTACACACAAGCATTTGCAATACTTCCTAAAGAAAATACTGAGACTCCATACTGGGTTTTCTTTCACCATACTCAATAAATTTAGTTCCAGATTAAAATCTATCATGCTCTGCTGGTTTGACAGTATGAACTTCATACCACTATTTGTTGCCTGGTACTTTTTTTAAATTGTGCTTTTCGGATAGGCGCAGTAGCTCATGCCTGTAATCCTAGCACTCTGGGAGGCCGAGGCAGGTGGATTGCTTGAGCTCAAGTGTTTGAAACCAGCCTAAGCAAGAGCGAGACCCAGTCTCTACTAAAAAAATAGAAAAATTAGCAGGGTGTGATAGTGGGTGCCTGTAGTCCTGGCTACTCAGAAGGATGAGGCAAAAGCATCACTTGAGACCAATAGTTTAAGGCTGCTGTGAGTATGATTCCAGGGCACTCTACCCAGTGTGACAGAGTGAGACTTTGTCTCAAAAAAAAAAAAAAAAAAAAAAAAAAATACAAAAACTAAAATAAATTAGCAGGGGATTGTGGCATGGGCTTATAATCCTAGCTACTTAGAGGCTGAGATGGGAGGATCATTTGAGCCCAGGAGTTCGAGGTTACAGTGAGCTAAGATTGCACCACTAAACTTCAGCAACAAAGCAACACCCTATATCTATTGAAAGAAAAAAAAAGACATTATTAAAGCATTAAGAAATTGAATGGGTACTATTACCTTGAAACAACTTGTTTGTGAATACTTTTCCACTGTTCCTTATCTGAATCGGTTCCTAATTTAGGATCCAGAGTCTTCAGAGAAACACCAGCAACATTCACCCCACTCCATATGGGCACTAGAAAAATGTATCTCAGAATGAACTCTTCTTCCTAGCATTGCATCAGTCGTTTGAGATCAGTGTTTTTTATTTTTGGTTGTTTTTTTTTTTTTTTTTTTTGCAGTTTTTGGCTAGGGCCGGATTTGAACCTACCACCTCTAGTATATGGTGCCAGCGCCCTGCTTCTTTGAGCCACAGGCACTGCCCATCAGTGGTTTGTTTTTTAAATTAGTTTACTACCATACACTAACATAAAAATAAGTTTCAAATGCTAAAAGGGAGAAATGTTAAGAAATAAAATTATGGGGTGCTAGAAAATAGGTAGAATTTATTTATAATTGTGTAGTACACGTATAGGAGGCATTTTTGAGCAAAAGATGAAATGCACAAAGAAAAGGATTGATAAGAAAGATAAAATGTTAGCTGTGTGCATTGGCATGTGACTATAACCCCAGCTACTAGGGAGGCTGAAGTGGAAGGATTGCTTGAGCTCAGGAGTTTAAGACTACCCTGACTCACTTGGTGAGACCCTATTAAAAAATATATGTGGGGTGTGTGTGTGTGTATAAACTGTAAATCATATATCCAGTTAAACTGTTCTTCCAGAATGAGGTGAGACTAAAACATATTCATATAAATAATACTGACAAGATATAGTTCAAAAAAAAAGAAATTGAATGTGGGCAGCACCTGTGCCTCAGTGAGTAGGGCACCAGCCCCATACACCAAGGGTGGTGAGTTCGAACCCAGCCCCAGCCAAACTGCAACAGAAAAATAGCCAGGCCTTGTGGAGGATGCCTGTAGTCCCAGCTACTCGGGAGGCTGAGGCAAGAGAATCACTTAAGCCCAAGAGCTGGAGGTTGCTGTAAGCTGTGATACCACAGCACTCTACCGAGGGTGACAAAATGCGACTGTGTCAAAGAAAAAAAAAAAGAAAGAAAGAAAAGAAAAGAAAAGAGAAAGAAAGAAAGAAAGAAATTAATTGAATGTGGGGAGAGGAGTTAGATGTAGAAAATAAAGATGGGCAATTACACTGGCAAACATGCATATAAATTAAAACAAGTATGGACTATTCATACAATAATAATTATCACTACTTTAGGGGAGATTAAAATAGGATGGATCCCAAAAAGGACTTAATAATTACATATAAGACAGAAAGAGGGTGATCAAACGTAAATCATTCTAAAGTATTTATATTATTCCAAAGAAGAGTAAATATTCTAATCATCTTGAGATCAAGTATGAATGTTAAAACTATAAATAACCATTTACAAGAAAAGTGTCATGTCAAGTAGTAGAGGAAATTAAAGAAAGAAGATATAACAAAAACCAGAAAAAGAGAAACAAAGAAAAATAATGCTAAATAGAACACTAAATATGTTCAAATTAATGCTAATCAGAATATTTTTCTAAAAGTAAAATCATAGAATATTAAATGTGAGAAGTTAAAATAAATATACACAGGAAAATTATTTTTAAGTTTTTTAAGGACCTTCAAAAAGAAGAGCTGCATTAGGACAATAACACAAGCCAATAGGGTCAAATTAAGGCACTGGTCAAAAAAGTATTTTTCCAAATCAAGTATTTACTATACCATGACCCTTGAAGTATAAAGAAAGGAAAAGTGCACATAAAACATTTTAGATGAATGAATGATTTAAAAATGAATAAATGGCTTTTATTCTCAGTGGGTTTACTAGTATTATAGAAAGAAGGTTTACACATATGATACAATTAAGGAACATGTAAGAAGTATAAAGTTCTGGGTGGTGCCTCTGGCTCACTGGGGTAGGGTGCCGGCCCCATATACTGAGGGTGGCAGGTTTGAACCCGGGCCTGACCAGCTAAAAGAGGAATGATAACTGCAAAAAAAAAAAAAAAAAAAAAAAAAGTATAAAGTTCTAACTACATAGCAGAGATTAACTATTCAAATACAGAAAAGAAAGAGGTTGGTATGGCCTTAATAGGTAAAATCACATTATATAATTTATATGAAAATTTTAGCAGAAGCAAATCTATAGAGTCAGAAAGTAGATTAGTGGTTGCCTAGGGCTAGGGTAGGTAGAGGCATGGGGGTTTCATTTAGAGTTGATGAAAAATATAATTGCACTGTGGTTCTACAACTGTGAATGTATTAAAAAGCAGTCAATAATACATGGTTGAATTTGAGGGCATGTAAATTATATCTTAATAAAGCTATTAAAAATAATAAATGAAAAAATGCTCTAGATAAGAGAAACACTAAGAAGGACTTTTTTTCGTTGCTTGTTATTGTTGCAGTTTGGCCGGGATCAGGTTCGAACCTGCCACCCTCAGTATATGGGGACAGTGCCCTACTCGCTGAGCCACAGGAGCCACCCCAGAATGACTTTTTAAATAGCTATATGTTTTGTGGAATATCTTAGGAGAGGTTGCTAAATCAATGATGTAAAAGATTGAAAATAAAGGAACAGAAAAAGATATATGAGCAAAATAACAATATAATCAAAGTTATATGACTAGGTTAATATCAGAAAAATAGAATTTAAATTATTATTAGGGACAAGAAGGGTAGTTACATATGATAATAGGTTTATATTTACCACTAGAATCGCCATGTTCTCCAATAATCCAACCATGGCAGCTTGTTGGATGAACACCCAACTTTTCTCCAATTAGGTAACGGAAACGGGCAGAATCTAGATTACAACCACTTCCAATTACACGAGTTGCAGGTAAACCACTTATCTTCCACACCACGTATGTCAAAAGATCCACTAGGAAAAATAATTTCATGTTAGAAAAAGATTCACAGTAACTTCTTTTGTTAAATTGCTTTTCTGGATAGATAGTTAATTAATTGCCTTAGAGTCAAATACAGATTTATGAAGAGTTCAAAGTGAAGCATATCAACAAAGAAATATGGATAATTGCTTACAAAGGTTTTTAAACTATTAAATTAT
Source organism: Loris lydekkerianus (assembly GCA_963574355.1). Lineage (NCBI taxonomy): Eukaryota > Metazoa > Chordata > Mammalia > Primates > Lorisidae > Loris > Loris lydekkerianus. The sequence continues at coordinate 18,635 of CAUYPK010092417.1, read as the reverse complement.
TCATTACCAACTTTAAAACAAAAGAAATCTTCTCTTGATATATGTTATGTGTCTATCTGTATATCTAATAGTCAGTTGATTCAAACTCCTAGATAGCTTCTTTCCATCACCACATCCTCCTCTAAGCTATCAGCATCTCCTATCTATGGACACACCCCGCACTGTGTGCAGGTTTCTGCATGTTCAGGAAAAACATCAGAAGACCACTGTAAGCTTTTGGTCTGTCTGACCTTGAGGCTCTGGTCAAGCAGGAAGGAAAGGCTAAAGCATAGTTTTAAACTGTTCAGCTGAATGTTAAAAGCATGACCTACTATAAACACATGCAGGTCTCCAACAAAGGTTAGAAGATACCTTTCGGTGACAGGTATTTAAGGAAAGTTCTGTTAGCCAGTTACTAAGCAAATGGAACACAGACTTCTGTAACCATGTACAATAAAAAATACAGACTTTATAGAATTATTAATTCATAAAAGCCATGAAACAAACAATAAGAAAATATAATAACAAATGGGGGAAGTGTGAGTAAATCTGGTTTACAGAATTTTCATATTATAATTTTCCAAATATCCCCCAAATTACGAGGCATGCAAAGAAACAAATGAACATAGCCATATATAGAAAAGGAACAATAAGGGCTCGGTGCCTGTGGCTCAAGTGGCTAAGACGCCAGCCACATACACCTGAGCTGGCGGGTTCAAATCCAGCCGGGGCCCGCCAAACAACATTGACGGCTGCAACCATAAAATAGCTGGGCATTGTGGCGGGCGCCTGTAGTCCCAGCTACTTGGGAGGCAGAGGCAGGAGAATCGCTTGAGCCCAGGAGTTTGAGGTTGCTGTGAGCTGTGATGCCACAGCACTCTACCCAGGGCAACAGCTTGACGCGCTGTCTCAAAAAGAAAAGAAAGAAAAGGAACAATAAATACAAACTGTCCCTGAGAAAGCCCAGACATTAAATAAAGACTTGCTAGCTAAATAATTTAAATCGAGCATTTTATTATATTTAAAGAAATAAAGAAAACCATGTCTAAAGAACTAAAGGAAATATGAGAATGATGTCTCATCAAATAGACTATCAATAAATAGATAAATATAAATATATTTTATAAACAAATTATAGAAAGGAAAGGAACCAAATAGAAATTCTGAAGTTGAAAAGAACAATAACTGAAATTAAAAGTCCCTAGAAGGGCTCAATAGCAGATTCAGAAGGCAGAAGAAAGAATCAGTAACTTAAAGATAAATAAATTGAAAATTTCCATTCTGAGGATCAGAAAGAAAAAAGAATGAAGAGCTGAGGCTGAACAATATTGTGAACACAGTATATACATAGAATAATCCACTTTAAAATCATTAATTGTATCTTACGTGCATTTCACTTCTATTTTAAAAAATGAAGAAAAATGAACAGAGCCTGTAAGACTTCTAGGACTCAAGCAAGAATACTACTATACACATAATAGGAGTGAGAGGAAGAGACAAAAGAATACTGGAGGAAATATTAGCCAAAAACTTCCCAATTTGGTTTTCATTGTTTTTTTTTTTTTGAGACAGATTCTCACTATGTTGCCCTTGGTAGAGTGCTGTGGCATCACAGCTCACAGCAACCTCAAACTCTTGGCTTAAGCGATTTTCTTGCCTGAGCCTCCCAAGTGGCTGGGACTACAGGTGTCTGCCACAACACCAGGCTATTTTTTGTTCCAGCTGTCATTGTTGGTTAGCTGGCCCGGGCACACCAGCCTGGGTGCATGCTGCCGGTGGCTGGTGCCCTACCTACTGAGCTACAGGCACTGCCCTAAAACTTCCCAATTTGGGTAAAACCATTATCCCGTACACCAAAAATAGATCAACAAACTTCAAATAGGGTAAAGTCAAAGAAATCCACAATAAGACACATAGATGTCAAAAGACAAAACTAGCTGGGTGCCCGTAGCACAGTGGTTATGGCACCAGCCCGAGGGTGTCGGGTTCAAACCCGGCCTGGCCCAGCTAAACAACTGCAACAAAAAAATAGCCAGGCATTGTGTAGTCCCAGCCACTTGGGAGGCTCAGGCAAGAGGGCCTATTTTTTTGTCTCAAAAAAAAAAAAAAAAAAAAAAGACAAAACCAAAAAAGAGGACATCTGGAAAGCAGCAAGAAGGAAAGACTCCTCACGTACAAATAATCTTCAGTAAGATTTCCATCAGAAACCAAAGAGGCCAGGAGGCAGTGGGATGACACATCCACAGCACTTAAATTTAAAAAAAAAAAAAAAAAAAAATCAACCAAGATTTCCATACCTGGCAAAACTACCCTTCAAAAATGAAGGACAGGGGGCAGCGCCTGTGGCTCAGTGAGTAGGGCGTTGGCCCCATATACTGGAGGTGGCAGGTTCAAACCTGGCCATGTCCAAAAAAAAAAAGAACTGAAAAAAAATGAAGGAGAGGTTAAGGTATTCCCAAACAAATAAAAACTGAGTTCGTCACCAGCAGATTTACCCTACAAGAAATGCTAAGGCGAGTCCTCCTGGCTGAAATAAAATGACACTATGGAGTAACTCAAATCCACATGAAGAAATAAAGAACATTGGTCAACTATATAGGTAAATGCCAAAGATAATATAAATGTATATTTCTGTTTGGAGTTTCTTTTTCTAGATATCTAACATACAAGACAATCTCATACGACAATAAATATAAATCTAGGTTTATAGGCACACAATATATAAAGATATAATTGGTGACAATAATAGCATATGGTTGGGGAAACAAAGCTCTATAGGAGCAAACTTGTTTTGTTGAAATTAGGTTGTTACTAATTCAAATTACATTGTCATAAATTAAAACATTAATTGTAATCCCAAGGGCAACCACTCAAAACATAACTAAAAATATACATACAATAAAAGAAATGAAAGAGGAATTAAAATATTATACTAAAAATACCTATTAAACAAAAAAGAAGGCAATTATAGAGGGATCAAGGAACAAAAAATATAGAAATTATAGAAAACCAATAGCAATAAGACGGAAGTAACGGTGAATAGATTTAATGTCAATTAAAAGGCAGAGATAAGCATTAAGGATAAAAAAATATGATCCGATTAAAAGGTATCCACTACTGACTCACGTTAGATTCAAAGACTCGAATAGGGCAGGCAGGCCACAGTGGCTCACAACTGTAATCCTAGCACTCGGGGAGGCCAAGATGGATGAATTACTTGTGCTCAGGAGTTCAAGACCAGCCAGAGCAAAATCAAGACACCATCTCTACTAAAAATCAAAAACACTAACTGGGAATCATGGTGGGCACCTACAGTCCCAACTACTCAGGGGGCTGAGGCAAGAGGATTGCTCAAGCCCAAGAGTTTGAGGTTGCTGTGAGCTCTGATGATGCCACAGCACTCTACCCAGGGTGACAGAATGAGACTTGAGCCCAGAAAAGAAAAGACAAGACTCAAATAGATTGGAAATAAAAGGAGAGTAAAAAATTTCATACTAACAGTGGCTATACTAATATCACACAAATGACAATTTAACACAAAAATTGTTAGTAGAGAGAAAGAATGACATACTATAATGATAAAAGGATCAATCAATAGGTGGAGAAAAATATTCAACAAAATTGAACACCCAATCATGATCTTTTAAAAATATTTCTCAGTAAACTATGAATAGAAAGAGATTTCTTGAACTTGATAAAAGACTTTTAGAAGACCCCACAGCTAGCCGCAGTAGTGAAAGACAGAAAGATTTCCCTCACCTAAGATCAGAAAGAAGACAAGGACGTGTGCTTTTTTTTTTTTTTTTTTTTGAGACGGAGCCTCAAGCTGTCACCCTGGGTAGAGTGCCGTGGCACCACAGCTCATAGCAACCTCCAGCTCCTGGGCTCAAGCCATTCTCCTGCCTCCGCCTCCCAAGTAGCTGGGACGACAGGTGCCTGCCAAAACGCCCGGCTATTTTATGGTTGCAGCCATTGTTGTTTAGCGGCCAGAGCTGGATTCGAACCCGCCAGCTCAGGTGTATGTGGCTGGTGCCTTAGCCACTTGAGCCACAGGTGCAGAACCCGCTTTTTTTTTTTTTTAACTGAGATAATCTCACTTTGTCACCCTTGGTAGAGTGCCATGGAGTCACAGCTCACAGCAACCTCCAACTCTTGTGCTCTAGACACTCTCTTGTCTCTTTCTCCCTAGTAGCTGAGACTACAGGCACCTGCCATCAGGCCCAGCTATTTCTTTTGTTTGTTTAGCAGGGCTGGATTCAAACCCACCAGTCCAGGAGCATGTGGCCAGAGCCCTAACTACTGAGCTATGGTGCCCAGGATGCCTGCTTTCAACATCGTGCTAGAAGTTTTGACCAGAGCAATTAGGCAAATAAATAAACGAATGAAATTAATTTAATTAAAAGCCTTGATACTGGCTCAGTGCCCATAGCACAGAGGTTATGGTGCCAGGCACATACACCAAAGGTGGCAGGTTCACACCTGGCCCAGGTCAGCTAAACAACTGCAACAAAAAATAGCCGGGCATTGTAGCAGGTACCTGTGGTCCCAGCTACTCGGGAGGCTAAAGCAAGAGGATCACTTAAGCCCAAGAGTTTAATGTTGCTGTGAGCTGTGACACCACAGCACTCTACTGAGGGCAACATAGACTCTGTCTCAAAGAAAAAAAAGCCTCAATACAGTAAAGAAGTATTTATAGATGGCATGATCTTATATATATATAAAACTGACAAATCCACAAACACAAAAGCTACTAAATCTAATTAGCTATTTCAGTAAAGTTTCAGGATACAAAATCAACACAAAAAAATCAAAATCCATTATATTTCTTTTTTTTTTTTTTTTTGAGAAAGAGTATGAATATGTCACCCTGGATAGAGTGCCATGGTGTCACAGCTCACACCAACCTCAAACTCTTGAGGTGTTTTTTTTTTGTTGTTGTTGTTGTTTTTGGAGACAGTCTCACTTTGTCACCCTCAGTAGAGTACTCTGGCATCACAGCTCATAGCAACCTCCAGCTCTTAGGCTTAGGCAATTCTCTTGCCTCAGCCTCCTGAGTAGCTGGGACCACAGATGCCCGCCACAACACCCGGCTATTTTTTGTTGCAGTTTGGCTGGGGCCGGGTCTGAATCTGCCATCCTCGGTAGATATATGGGGCCAGCACCCTGCTCACTGAGCCACAGGTGCCCCCCAAACTCTTTGGTCTTAAGTGATTCTCTTGCCTCAGCCTCCCAAGTAGCTGGGACTACAGGCACCCACCACAATGCCTGGCTAAGTTATATTTCTATACACTAGCAATAAACAATCCAAAAATAGAAATAAGGCCAGGAACAGTGGCTCATCCCTATAATCCTAGTAGTTTGGGAGGCTTATGTGGGAAGGCAGCTTGACAGGAGTCTGAGACCTACCTGAGCAATATAGTGAGACCTTGTCTTTACAAAAAAAAAAATTATTAGCTAGGTATGATGATATGTGCCTATAGTCCTAACTACTCAGGAGTGTAAGGCAGGAGGATTGCCTGAGTCCAGGAGCTGAGAGCTGCAGTGAACTACAGTCATGCCACTGAACTCAAGCCTGGGTGATAGGATGTCTCAAACAAAAATGTGTATGTGAGGAGAAGAGATAATAAAATAATTCAATTCATAGTAGAATAAAAAATAACAAAGTATTCAGGAATAAATTTAATCAGGGAGGTATCAGACTTGTACACTGAAAACTATAAAACTTTGCTGAAAAAATTTAAAGACAACCTCTCCTAAATAAATGGAAAGGCATACCATGTTCATGGATTGGAAAACTTACTATTTTTAAGATGGCAATACTTCCCAAAGTGATTTATAGATTCAATTCAATCCCTATCAAAATTCAAATAGCCTTTTTTTTTTTCAAGGCAGAATCTCACTCTGTTGCCTTGGTAAAGTTCTATGGCCTCAAAGCTCACAGCAACCTCAAACTCTTGAGCTTGAGCAAGAGTTTGATCCTTTCACCTCAGCTTCCCCAGTTGCTGGGACTATACGTACTTCCCACAACGCCCGACTAAATTTTTTATTTTTAGTAGAAACCAGGTCTCAGTCTTGCTCAGGCTGGTCTCAAACTCCTGAGCTCAAGCAAACCATCCCCTTCAGCCTCACAAAGTGCTAGGTTTACAGGCATGAGCCACTGTACCCAGCCCTTTTTTTTTCTTTTTGCAGAAGTCAAAAGACAGATCCCAAAATTCATATGGAATCATTATGGGCTCCAAACAGCCAAAACAATCTTGAAAAAGAATAACAAATTTGGAGGACTAACACTTCCTGATTTCAAAACTACAGAGCTACAGTAATCAAATGGCATGCTAATGGCACAGAATAGATATGTCAGGCAATGAAATTGAATTGAGAGTCCAGAAATAAACCCATACATTTATGGCTGATTTTTTTTGCCATTGCATTTCTATTTTTACTCTGTTCACTGTCCAGAATTTTCGTACAGTCTTTCTAGAATCACAAAGACCCTGTTAGATAGCTTCCTCTCCCTGGCATTCCATTATTTCTAACCACCCTCCTCTTGTCCCTTGCTCTTATTTGTGTTCCGCTACCTTCCAAGGAGTTCCCAGGGTTTTTTTGTTTTTGTTTTTTTTTTGAAAAAGAGTCTCACTTGGTAGCCCTCAGTAGAGCGCCCTGGTGCCATAGCTCACAGCAACCTCTAACTCTTGGGCTCAAGTGATTCTCTTGCCTCAACCTTCAGAGCCTCTGCAACTACAGATGCCAGTCACAATGCCTGGCTATTTTTTTTTTTTTTTAAGAGATGGTGGTCTCGCTCTACCACAGGATGGTCTTGCACTTGTGAGCTCAAGTGATCCACCCACCTTGGCCTCTCAAAGTGCTGAAATTACAGGCATGAGCCACCATGCCCAGCTCCCATGGGTTATTTTTATAGGGAAGAAGGAAGGGAGGTATGCAGAGCTGGCTCTCAACAAAACAGCTGGCTTTGTGTCCTGATCCCCAAGGTCATTTCCAATACTTCACCATCTCTCAATGTCCTCTCTCGCCCAACAGCCTCCAAGTCCTCAATGGGCTAAGGAATTAGGTTGAGGTTTGAATCCTGACTCCACTAGTACTCATGTGATCTTGGGAAAGTTTCCTGATTTCTCTGAGCCTTCCTTTCTTCTATAATGTGGGAGACTCACCACCACCACCACCCCCCACACACACACAGGGTTACTATGAGAATTCAATGACTTAATGTATATAAAGTATTTGGCACAGTGCCTGGCATACAGTATGCCCTAAATACACTTGGGCTTCCTTCCTTCTGGCAGGAAGTAGAAGACATCTGATGAATCAATGTCAGTGTGAGGTGCTAAGGGGGGCTAGTTGGGAAGCTGAGGCAAATGGATCATCTGAGCCCAGTGAGCTATACAGTGAGGTATGATGGCACCACTGCACTCCAACCTGGGTGACAGAGTGAGATCTTATCTCTAATTTAAGAAAAATAAAGCATATAACCCACTAATGTTACTCCCAGGTAATTAACCAGGAGAAATAAAGACATATGACCACACAAATATTTACACACAAGTGTTCATGTTAGTTTTATTCATAATTGCCCCAAACTGGAAATAATGTAAATAAGTACCAACAAGTGAACAGATAAATAAAGGAGTATTTTAAATGTACATAAATAAATGAACAAAAAAGTATTCTCTAGCAATAAAAAAGGAACGACATGATATACCCCACAATAAGGATGAATCCTAAAATAGTTATACTGGTTGAAAGAACGCAGGCAGAAAAGATTACATTCAGCATAATTCCATTTATATAAAATCGTGGCCAGACACAGTGGTCACACCTGCAACCCTAACACTCTGGGAGGCAAGGAAGGTGAGTTGCTTGAGCTCAGGTGTCTGAGACCAGCCTGAGCAAGAACGAGAACCTGTCCCTACTAAAAATAGAAAAACTAGCTGGGTGTAGTGGTACATGCCTGTAGTCCCAACTACTCAGGGAGGCTGAAGCAAGAGGATCACCTGAGTACAAGAGTTTGAGGTTGCTGTGAGCTATGACACCACAGCACTCTAGCCTGGGCATCAGGGTGAGACTCTGTCTCAGAAAAAAGATTAAATAAATAAATAATAAAATAAAATAAAATCACCCCAAAATGAGACTAGAGGTGAAATGAGGGATGAACTGCAAAGGAGCACAAGAAACTTTCAGAAATAATAGCAATGTTTTGTATCTTGATTATGATGGTGGTTTCCAGAGTGATGCCTGTAATCCCAGCACTCTGTGAGGCCAAGGTGGGCAGACTGTCTGAGCTCACAAGTTCAAGACCAGTCTGAGCTAGAACAAGACCCCATCTCTAAAAATAAAATAGCCAGGCATTGTGGCCAGCGCCTCTAGTCCCAGCTACTTGGGAGGCTGAGGTAAGATAATGGCTTGAGCCCAAGAATCTGAGGTTGCTGTGAGCTATGATGCCATAGCACTCTATCTGGGGCAATAAAGTAGACTCTCCCTCAAAGAAAAAAGTAATTACATATACCCAAACTCATTGCATTGTATACTTTATATAACTGCAGTTTAGGCTTGGCGCCCATGCTCAGTGGTTAGGGCGTCAGCCACATACACTAAGGCAGGCAGGTTCAAACCCGCCCTGAGCCAGCTAAACTACAATGACAACTGCAAAAAAATTAATAAAATAAAAATGAGTGGTGCCTGTGGCTCAAGGAGTAGGACGCCAGCCCCATGTACTGGAGGTGGTGGGTTCAAACTGAGCCCCAGCCAAAAACTGCAACAACAAGAAAAAAAGAAAAGAAAAATAAAGAAAAAAAAAGAAAAATAACTGCAGTTTATTGTGAATAAATGTACTTTAATGGAGTTGGATTTTTTTTTACTCTTTTTTTTTTAGAGACAGAGTCTCACTATGTCACCCTCGGTAGAGTGATGTGCTATCACAGCTCATAGCAACCTCCAGCTCTTGGGCTTAGGCGATTCTCTTGCCTCGGCCTCCCGAGTAGCTGGGATCACAGGTGCCCACCACAACGCCTGGCTATTTTTTGTTGCAGTTTGGCCGGGATAGGGTTTGAACCCACCACCCTTGGTATATGGGGCAGGTGCCCTACTCACTGAGCCACAGGCACTGCCCAGGATTTTGGTGTTTGTTTTTTTTTTAAAGAATGGTATGGGGCGGCACCTGTGGCTCAGTGAATAGGGCACCAGCCCCACGTACTGAGGGTGACAAGTTCAAACCTGGCCCCAGCAAAACTGCAACAACAACAACAAAAAAAATAGCCGGGCGCTGTGGTGGGCACCTGTAGTCCCAGGTACTTGGGAGGCTGAGGCAGGAGAATCACCTAAGCCCAGAAGCTAGAGGTTGCTGTGTCCACTCTACCGAGGACAACAAAGTGAGACTCTGTCTCTAAAAAAAAAAAAAAAGAATGGTATGAAAAAGCCATCATTACATAATAAAAGGGAAGCGAAAAAACTCACCTGGATTTGAAACAACAAGCATCTTACAGTCAGGACTATAACGGACTATGGCAGGAATGATTGTTTTCATGATATTCACATTACGTTGGGTCAGGGCAAGGCGACTTTCTCCCTCCTGCTGCCTTACACCTGCTGTGATAATAACTATTTTGGAGTTTGCAGATATACTGTAATCTAAAAAGGAAACAAAACTAATATTTGAATCAAGGTTGCCATAGCCTCTGTGCCTTAACTCTTTAAAAGTCCATTATGTTCTTGATATTAAGTACTCATTGCCTTCATTTCTGGCATTTGCAGATGCAAAGACTTTCCAGGCAGTAATTTTAGCATGTAAAACCCAAAGGGAGCCTTGTCACTGAGAATTGCCAATTTTCACACAGCCTCTTCCAAAATTTTTACAACAAAACCTACCATCCCCTTTACCTCCCATTCCCACTTGTTATTAAGGCCCAAGGCAAAGAAAATCAGCTCTCTGGGTTCTTAGAAATACCATAATGAAGCAGACTTATAGAACTCTGAGAATATATGTGTCTGTTTCCTGAAAACATATTGAAATTATTTACTTCTAATTATTATAAGGGACTTGGTTTGAGACCACAAATAAGTTCTTAATCCACACAAGAAAATAAACTACCTACTAAATGTGATACATAGTTGTAAAGTTGTTTCACCTGTTCAAATCCAACACCAACTTTGTTTCTTTTTTATTTCTGATTGAGGGGACAAAGAATTAGGTTACAATGTTTGCGTTTGTTAGGTATAGTCCCTGTTGTAGTTGTGTCTCATCCCCAGGAGGTAGGTCATATACCCCCACATTGTGCCCATTAAATAGGAACACACCAATGCCTCTACATTTATTTATTTGAGACAGAGTTTCACTCTGTTACCCAGAGTTGGAGCTCTGCCATCAGCCTAGCTCACAGGAACTCTAAACCCCTGCGTTCAAGCAATCTTCCTGCCTCAGCCTCCCAAGTAGCTGAGACTACAGGCACCTGCCTCAACACCTAGCTAATTTTTTTATTTTTAGTGGAGATGGGGTTTCACTCTTACTCAGGCTGGTCTTGAACTCATGAGCTATAGCGATCCTCCTGCTTCAGCCTACCAGTGTGGTAGGATTACAAGCTTAAGCCTTAGCACCTGGCCCCAATGCTGATTTTAAACAATACTTACTAACCCATTCAAAACTTACAAAAATCATTGTATAGTTGGGAGTTATTTTTCATACAGATGTCAAGAATTAAATTAGTTAAAAGTCTTTATATCGGTGGCACCTGTGGCTCAGTGGGTAGGGCGCCAGCCACATATACTAAAGGTGGTAGGTTCAAACCCGGCCCTGGCCAAACTGCAACAAAAAAATAGCTGGGTGTTTTGGAGGGTGCCTGTAGTCTTAGCTACTCCAGAGGCTGAGGCAAGAGAATCGCCTAAGCCCAAGAGCTGCAGGTTGCTGTGAGCTGTGACATCATAGCACTCTACCGAGGGTGACAAAATAAGACTGTCTCAAAAGAAAAAAAAATGAAATAAATAAATAAATCTTTATATCCCATCTCTATTTAAAAAGAAAAACACTTATTTTTAAGGAAAAACCTTTCTTATTTAAGAAATCTGCTTAATTTTTAAGATATTACATCTCCATGTATGATCATTCTTGTACCTTTCTAATTCAAAAGAGGTGAAAATTTAGGAAACATCAATACCATGTTTTTCTGTCCCAGCTGAGATTTAATTAGAAAGACAAATCTAGAACTATGGTACGTTTTAGGCTGACGTGTTACATACTAATCTAAGAGATTAATAACACAGCAAGTAAAAGTTCTGTAGTAGGAAGTTCTCCCTTTCCGAACACATAGTCTACTAATTCCTGCTCAAAGACTTTGCTCAAAATAACCTTCTGCATAAAGTGTTATGTAACCACAAAAATCCAAAGTAATCTCAATCTTTTTCTCATGTTCTTTTTCCCTCTCTCCCTCCTTTTCATCCTCTTTTCCTTTTCCTCTTCCCTCACTCAACTTCTGAAGGATAAACAGGCAAAAGACCTTGCAACTTCTCTAGTATTATCTCTTCATAGTTTATTTTATTTGAAATATTCTGTCAAATTCAGTGTCTTCTTATGAACACAGCCTTAACTTTATATTTTCTATTATTTATGCTTTTTGTGTCTTTGTATTTAAGAAATTCTTCCCTACTCTGAGATCATAAGGATATTCTATGTTATCATCTAAACAGAAGATTTAAAGTTTTCACTTTTCACATTTTATTCTTTAACCAACCTGGCTTTGATTGTTGTGTGTGGTATCAAGTAAGGGTTCAATTTTATTTCTTTTTCCATAAGGATAACTATCACCATAACAAAAAAATGTTATCAGTGTTATATAAAAATCTTACGTTTATCTCTGTACTTAACAAGTATAGCTTTATAAGTCTTATCTAGGAAAGCAAGTTCCCACCCCCTTGTCCTGTAAGAGTTATCTTGTTAGCAAGAAGCAATGGCTTCCACCTGTTGTCATGGGAAGCTGAGGTGAAATAATTGCTTAAGGCCAGGAGTTGAAGCCCAGCCTGCTCAACAAGATCCTATCTCAAAAACAGGAGGAAAAATGCCTTATCTATTCATGGACCTTTGAATTTCTAAATGCATTTTAGAATTAGCTTGGCATGTCTAAAAACAATGAAATCTGTTGGAGTTTTGAGTAGGACTACTTATAATTTATAATCAATATAGGAATAAAGGGCTGGGCGTGGTGGCTCACACCTGTAATCTTAGCACACTTGGGAGGCCAAGGTGGAACCACTGGTTGAACTCAGGAATTTTTTTTTTTTTTTTTTTTTTTGAGACAGAGTCTCACTTTGCCATCCTTAGTAGAGTACTGTGGCATCAAAGCTCACAGCAACCTCAAACTTTGGAGCTCAAGTGATTATCTTGCCTCAGCTTCCCAAGTACAAGGCAAATACAATGTCTGGCTATTTTTAGAAATAGGGGTCTCACTCTCGCTCTTGCTCAGGCTGGTCTTGAACTCATGAGCTCAAGCAATCTAACCCACCTTGGCCTCCCAGAGTCCTAGGATTACAGGTGTGAGCCACTGGCCCCAGCCCCTGAACCTAGGATTTTGAAGTTGCCGTGAGCTAGGTTGACACCATGGCACTATGGCCTGAACAAAAGGATGTGACTGTCTCAAAAAAAAAAGGGGGAGGGGGCGAAGGACATCTTACAATATTAAGCCATCTATGACAAGTCATATCCCTTCATTTAGACCTTATCTTTCAATAAGGTTGTATGATTTTCTGTACAAAAACTCATATCCCAAGTACATCCTGTTTGATGATATTGTAAATAGCAGCTTTAAATTTGTTTTGCTTGGGTTGGGCAAGGTGACTTACAGCTGTAATCCTAGCACTCTAGGAGGCTGAGGCGGGAAGATCCATTGAAATCAGGAGTTCAAGACCACCCTGAGCAAGAGCAAGACCTCCATCTCTACCAAAAATAGAAGAATTAGCCAGGTGTGATGGAAGGCACCTATAGTCCCAGCTACTTTGGAGGCTGAGGCAGGGGGATTGCTTCAGCCCAGGAGTCTGAGGTTACTGTGAGCTAGGTTGAGGCCAGGGCACTCTAGCCCCTGCAAGAGACTGAGACTCTGTTTCAAAGAAAAAAAGTACATATCCTTGGGAAATTATACAGAGAGAATGATAAGTTTAAACAGCATTTATATGTCAGTTATATAAAAAGTATATGCACAGAAGAAAAGTACACAACATCATTAATAGAAGAGATTCAAAATTTTCATTATACTTCTCTGCATTTTCTATATTTCTTCCAATATAATCAAATGTTATTTATTTATTTTACTGAGACAGAATTTCACTTTGTCACCCTCAGTAGAGTGCCAAGCTGTCATAGCTCACAGCAACCTCAAATTCTTGGGCTCAAGCAATTCTCTTGCCTCAGCCTCCCTAGTAGCTGGAACTACAGGCACCCACCACAATGCCCAGTTATTTTTTGTTGTTATTGTTGTTGTTGTTTAGCAAGCCCTGGGCCAGGTTCAAATCCACCAGCCCCGAAGGGGCACCTTAACCACTGAGATACAGGCACCTAGCCCAAATGTTCCTTTTTAAAAAAAAAAACCTTTTAAACTAATGATATGATTCTATTTTAAAGTTTTTATTTATTGATATCAGTTTGGTAAAACTCATTATTTTTATTAAGCTCTGAAATAACTTTATAAAACTAAAATTAACCTTTTCCAGAAGAAATCTTTGAAGTACTGAAGAAAAGGCTGCCATGCTGAAGATCCATCATTTCTCCCCTCAGTTTATCTGATACAACATCAACAAGGGCAAGTTCATCAGCCAAATCCTAAAATACATGAAGATGCTAAAGAAAATGTTCTGGGAAATGTTCCTACTTAAATTTTAGGAGAATGAGAAAAATTTTCAGGTGGCTAATTTATGATCAAAGGAGTCTTATAGGGAAAATCTATATTAAAATAGTTTTATATTAGTTTTAGAAAATGATATAAAATATATAGTTTTATGAGCCTAGAGAAGGACTAGAAGTCAAGATAAACATTAAGATGAAGAAAAAATTGCTTTGCCTTCACGTAACTGTTGCAATTTTTTAGAAATGGGTTTTTCACCCTTTAGTTAACAGTTTAAAACCAACAAAAAGTAAGAAATTTCTTTCAGAGGATTTTATTACATTTAACCTTCAACCTAATTTCAGTTGTCTGAAACTGCTTTTGGAATGCATCCTTACCTGCCAGACACAGTGGTGGCTCATGCTTGTAATCCTAGCACTCTGGGAGACCAAGGCATGAGGATTCCTTGTGCTCAGGAGTTTGAGATCAGCCTGAGCAAGAGTAACACCCTGTCTTTAGCAAGAATAGAAAAACTAACCAGGTGTCCTGGCAGGAGCCTGCAGTCTTAGCTAGTTGGAAGAATGAGGCAAGAGGGTCGCTTGAGCCCAAGAGTTTGAAATTGGTGTGAGCTATGATGCCAATACCCAGTGTGATGGAGTGAGACTCTGTCTCAAAAAAAAAAAAAGAAAGAAAGAAAATAAAAGAAAACATAGAAAAAAAGCTTACAATTAATTTGGCAATAAGTTTTTGGGATATGATGCTAAAAGCATTAAAACTTCTCCCATTTAAAAAAAAAATTTCTCCCATAGAGTGAAAGCACAAAACTTCACTTGATCTTGATTTTTAGTATAAAGATAGACCATGAACCCTGGGCCTTATCATTCTTCTGATCCTCTGAGTTTTAAGCATATCAGAAAAGTGACCACAAAGACAACTAATTTGTAGTAAAAATAATTTGTAAAAAATTTAAAACTTCTGTGCATCAAAATGACAAGGCAACTCATGGAGTGAGAAAAATATTTTAAAATAATATATCTTTGGTGGCTCACAGCTATAACCCCAGCACTTTGGGAGGCTGAGGTGGGTGGACTGCTTGAGGGCAGGAGTTCAAGACCAGCCTGAATAAGAATAAGACCTCATCTCTATCAAAAAATTGAAAAACTAGCTGGGCATTGTGGTGGGTACCTGTAGTCCTAGCTACATGGGAGGCTGTGACAAGAGGATTGCTTGAGCCCAGGAGTTTGAGGTTGCTGTGAGCTTTGATGCCATGGCCCTCTACAACAAAGTGAGACCCTCAAAACATAATATAACATAACATAACATAACACATAAATAATTTATATAAGTGGCTAATACCCAAAACATATAAAGAACTCCTACAACTCAACAACACAAACAACTTGATTTTTAAAATGGCCAATTGATATGAACAAGCATTCCTCCACATACAATAAGTTAATACAAATGACCAAAAAGCACAAGAAAAGATGCTCTAAGAACAGAGAGGAAAAAGAAAAATCAACGCAATTCCATTGTTATTTTATTAAATGTGATACTTTTTGTTTCACAATAAACATGTAATACACAACTTTTTAGAATATTCAGTATAATTGGAAAATGATTTTCACCCACTTTTTGAGTATGATAAAATACTGAATTGCTTCCACAGAAAATATCATAATACTAAAAATCCAAATAACTTGTCTTCTGTAAGTAAATTTAAACAATCTAGCAAGGTCTGACACATTGTAAGCTACAAATAAAAGTTTTTTAAAATGTGTCAAAATCAGATGAGAGGTTATGTATTTGATGTCAAGGGATTAGCCTTGCAAACCAGAACTCCTCAACATCTACAAAACCTAAAAGTGCTCACCTGACTTCTAGCTACAGTGCACGCTTATCACTTACCTTTATTAAGATACTAATAGCGCAAGCCATGCCTACAGCACCAACCCCAACGATAGTGATTTTACGCTGGGAATCTTTATCTTCCGCAACTAGAGTCTCAATAAGTTGTTCCTTGATAGTTGACATTTGGAAAACCTGATAGGAATAATGCAATTTCAGTGTAATCAAACTTCCTAAATTAAACACGCGCGCAGCTAACATGTATTAGCCACATGGGAGCTTAGGGTGGAGGAGAAAACAAAGAATTCTCTAGTCAAAGGGTAAGGAGGGTAGAGCAGGGACCAGTCTATCAATGTTAGGGACCCGGACACCAACAGGCTTTTTGATTTCTCTCTGCCCCCCGCCACCACGGCCATCCCAGCACCAGACTCTCACAAATGCTTAGCTTGGCGCAACTCTGTACAGAGAGCCCGAAAGTGCAAAGCACCGCCTTTAAGGAAGATACAAAAGTGACAAAAGACAAATACACCAACAGTTGGGACCGGAAGACAGCTGACGGTTACAATTCCCGGGCCACTCCGCACGCACGCTCCCAAGGACGGCTCTCTGTCGTCAGCACGCACGCTCCTCCCCCCGCCGGCCCAGGCGCAGGCGCGATGGCGCATGGTGGTCGTGTACGCGGCTTGTGGCTGAGGTTGTCTAAGTTGCGGGAGTGCAGGTGCGGCGAACTTCTGGACCCGCCGTAGGAGTGTACAAGATGTAGATATTGAAGTATTGTTTCATTTCCCTCAGCCGGCCCAGGCCTAGAGCTTATTTTAGGACCCAGGTTTCTTTGAGGAACCATTACCCACCTGGCACGTGGCCGCTGAGGGACCAGGCTGGAGGTCCCCGCGGAAGGAATGCGCCTGGGAGCGCCTGCTGGTCTCAAACTCGTGGGCACAAACCGTCCTTCCGCCTCGGCCTCCCAAAGTGCTGGAATTACGGGCCGGGGGTGGGAGTCACCACGCCTGGCTTGAGGAGCATACTTTTTTGATCACTTTATCACACTTGCCCACCCATTTGTTTGCAGGAATTTAAAAAATTACTAATCTCTGTAACTTTAAGACCTAGTCCTGAAAGAAAGTTTGAATTTCTCTCAAGAGAACAGTGTGTAGTAATGGAATGGAAAGATTATGTCTAAGTTTACTACTTATGCTTTTAACGTACACTGAGAATTTGTAAGTCACAGAATAGGATAAGGGGACAGACCTCCTTCATCCTTTTTTTTTTTTTTTTAAGAGACTGTGTTTCCCCCTCTTGCCTCTTATTTCCCAAGATGGAGTGCATGGATTGCAGTGGCAAAATGATAGCTCACTACAACCTCCACTCCTGGGCTAAAGACATCCTTCTGCCTCAGCCTCCCAAGTAGGTTGAACTACAGTGTGCACCCAGCTAATTTTTAAATTTTTTATAGGGACAGAATCACTATGTTGCCCAAGCTGGTCACAAACTCTTGTCCTTAAGCAATCCTCCTGCCTTGGCCTCCCATAACCATGGGATTACAGGCAGCCTATCTTCTGTGGAGTATTTTCTTTTGAACCCTTTTCAAAATCTAAAGGATAATCCATTTTCCATATATTAGCATGTAGTGTTTGTTTATAATGTAGTTTAAGTTATGCAAGAACCCTGCTTTATACCCTTCAATGGTTTTCCATTATACTTAGAATAACCAATTTTTACCACAATCTACAAAACCTTCAAGATTTGTCCTACTCCAAGTTCATCTCAGGATGCTCATCACACTCTCTTCCAATGAGACTTTGGACAGCTTTTTCTTTGCTCAGGACTTTTGGTGTTTTCTATATCTGGAAAGCTCTTCCTCCAGCCCTTCTCAAGATTAATGATTCATTTTCAGTTTTCAGCATTAATGGTAATTCTTCTAGTGTTCCTTGACCATTACCACTTCCTTTGTCTCTCATCTAATTTGGCACTTTTCTCAATAAACTACTAACCCTATAGTAGATAGGGGCAGCAACCCCTTGTTAGTCCTGTACCTCATAAAGCTGTATACCTACCCTGGTGGCCTAGAAAGGTATCATCTTGGCAATGAAAAATCGACATTAGATGAAGAGCACTGAATCTTCATCCACACTTGCCCAGGTATTCCAATCTTACTTTTTATTTGATTGCAGTAATGCAAATATAGGACAGCCAGTTGTCTTTACTCTTGTATATTGCAACATTTACCAGAGTAGGCACTTAGGCACTCAGTAAAGAATTTTGAAAGACCATGGCTTTGAAGTACTGATAGCTTTATTTTGGCAACCTGGGTTTTTTGTTTTGTTTTTTTTGAGACAGCCTCACTATGTCGCCCTCGGTAGAGTGCTGTGATGTCACAGCTCACAGCAACCTCTGACTCTTGGGCTCAAGTGGTTCTCTTGCCTCAGCCTCCCAAGTAGCTGGGACTACAGGCGGCCGCCACAACGCCCAGCTTTTTTTTTTTTGGGGGGGGGGAAGGGGGGGTTGCAGTTGTCGTTGTTTAGCAGGCCAGGCTCAAACCCACCAACTTTGGTTTATGTGGCCCAGCGTCCTACTCACTGAGCTACAGGGGCCGAGCCAGCAACATGGGCTTTAGAGGAGTAAAACACATGGAAGGACAATTTGCTTCTCCACTAATTAGCAATTTGTGTGGGATGGAGAGCCCATTTTTTCCACTTCCCAGGGTTATGACAAAAAGAAATGGCTTCTAGAACAGTTGGCCTATTCTTTGGCCTGGGGCAGGAAGGTAGAGGTGAACCTAGAATACTTGTGCCAGTAAGTAATGAAGTTTTACAAGATTAAATCTAAAAATTCCTTTTAAATGAATTGAATTAACCTATTTCAGTTTAAGTATTATTTTTTGGTCATGTTGGTATTGACTAATTTATTATATCAAATAATATATTGGTTCATATAAAAAACACTTAAAAAAAAAACTACTATGGCTGATTGAGGTGGCTTGTGTCTGTAATCCTAGCA
>CAUYPK010092415.1:0-25783 GCA_963574355.1 Loris lydekkerianus | reverse complement strand
GTGATATTGGACCTCGACCTGATTTAACTGCCTCTAACCTTTTTTTTTTGGGATACAGGGCCCAAAGGTGAAGGGTAAATAAGGGTAGCAGGGGAAGAAGGTAGGGTGAAAAACAATGTAGGCCCGTCCACAGGGGATTTTTTTGTTTGGACTTCTTACCTTATAACTTATTCATTCCTCTGTTTATTAACTCCTTTTCTCAACACACATTTGCTGAGGAGCTATTTTGCTCCAGATCTTGTGAAAAACAGCAAAAGAAATGTTTGCCTGCTTAAAATTGTTGTAATTACAATATTACATTTTTAAGTGTTAAAATGGCAAACTTTGGGGACTTTGGGGAACAGTATGAAGGACTATTGAACAGTCTTATCAAGGGTGGAAATCACTTTTAAAGTAGAATTTTTTTTTTTTTTTTTTTTTTTTTTTTTGTACTAACAGAGTCTTTTTATTGTTAACTTCCCAATAGGATCTGTAAACATCTGGTACAAAAATATATCATTAAACTAAGTTAGACAAGTGGAGAGTGGGAGGGGTTATGGTGGAGAGAATATTAACTGAAGATGGAAAGACACATGAAAAGACCATGTGTTAGGGTTTTCTACAGAAACAGAAGCCATGAAGAGTGTGTGTGTGTAGCTATGTGTATGGTGTATGCGTCTGTACATACACACACAGAGGTGATGGAGGGGAAGAGAGAGATTTTTAAGAAATTGGCTCAACTGATTTCATAAGGGCTAGCAAGTCCAAACTTTGTATGGCAGTTCAGTAGGCTGGAAATTCAGGCAAGAGGTAATGCTGCAATCTTGAGGACAATTCTTTCTTCATTGAAATAATCTCTTTGCTCTGAAGGCCTTCAACTGATTGGATGGCCCACATCATGGTCAAATGATTTTAATCTAAGCATATCTGGAAATATCTTCATTACAACAGCTAGTCTAGTTTCTGACCAAACAGGTGGGCACCACAGCCTAAGCCAAGTTGACACATAATATTAGCCATGACAGACCTCAAAATAGCATCATGCTTTGAGGTTCTATAAGAATACGCCAAGAGTGACTGGACAAAAAAAAGAGAAAATTCAACTATGACCCAGGAAAGAAGAATTAGGACCAGATTACACAGAGCTTCATAGTTAAGAGCTTACTCCCTTTTGCCAGTGCCTGAGCTTTAATAGTCACTCTGCCACCACCGAGAGTGGGGGAATGATTTCAAGAGAGTTACACTTCAAGTGCAGAGCAGTGCCCCTCTGGTTCTGTTTTATTCCTAAAACAGCCACATTCTCTCTGCTTTTCCCATAGAAGGGCATGATCCTACTGTTCTCATATACAACATTGTATTTGGCTATCACTAGACATCAGTAGCACTGAAGTAAATGAATTCAATGTTTTTATATGTTTATATTCCCGAAGTTGTAAGACTGCATTTAACTCAGACATTATGACAGAGTAAGAACACAGATTTTTGATTTGTCCCTGGCCTCTGCTCACTTAGCTGGGTTTAGTGTCAACCTGTGCTGTTCCTTCCTCTGTCATATTATTGAACTCTTAATATTAACTCTCATGAGCCACAGTGGTTTTTTTGTGTTTTTTTTTTTTTTTTTTTTTGGCCGGGGCTGGGTTTGAACCCGCTACCTCCAGCATATGGGGCCAGCTCCCTACTCCATTGAGCCACAGGTGCCACCCGCCACAGTGGTTTTTGACCACCCGATGCCTCATCTGTGCATTGCTTAAGTTCATTTATGTCACTGGAGGTTTTGTGTTCATCTGATCATGTTCATCATGGTCATTCCAGAGGATATGATAGAGAATCTACAATTTTCTATAAATGCCATATTCCAAGCATTGATGTGTTAATGAATTCCTCATATGTCTTCACATGCTTGTATTACCTTTCTTTCTCATAACCCTTTGGTATGATGACTTATTCTAAACCAGTAGTCTATGGAGATGCGGTTCTAGTTTAAGTGGAAATATATCAGCAGCATCCCTGTCAAACTAAGCGCTACAGATTTGCCTGCTGCAAAATTGTCTGGTTAAACTTTCTTCAGTGAGGGAGGTATTCTACATCTATGATGTCCAGGATGGTAGCCATCTGTCACTTGTTCCTAGTGAGCATTTAAAACACAGCTAGTTAAAAAAAAAAAAAAAAAGAAAAAAGAAAAAAGTATATGTAGGCTGAGCATAGTGGCTTATGTCTATGATCCTAGCACATTGGAGCCTAAGGCAGGAGGATTGCTTGAGCTCAGAAATTTGAGATGAGCCTGAGCAAGAGTGATACCTCTGTATCTACTAAAAATAGGAAAAAAATAGGCATTATGGAGAGTGGCTATAGTCCAAGCTATGTGAGAGGATTAGACCTAGGAGTTTGAGGTTGCTGTGAGCTAGGCTGATGCTATAACACTCTAGTTTGGGGCAGCAAAGGGAGACTTGGCTTGAAATGAAATGAAATGAAATGAATATAGCAAAATCTCTGTAAGTTGACTACCCAAGAGACTGTGTAAGCTGGTCAACATGGAGGTGGTCAACATAAGGAACTAGGCCTACTGTACTGACATATACCTGTATAATATGTCCAGCTGTGAAAAGTAGGTCAATTTAAGGTTGTGTTCAACTATGGAGGTTGTACTGTAAATAAGAAACAAATAAATGACCAATATAGTCAATAAGACTGAGAAATTGAATTTTTAATTTTATCTAATTTTAACCAGTGAAAACTGAAATTGAGATAAGAAGTAGCTACATGTAGCTACTGGCTTCTGTGTTTAATGGTGTTATGTGAGACCCTGCTCTGCATCCTGGCATCAGAGACCTTTATTCTGTCAGTGACTCTGCTTTTGGAGCGATGGGTCTGATGGCTCAGGGGAAAGTCACAACTGGAGCCCAGGGCCCCTCCTTTTCTAGACCAGGATCCCAAGACCCAAGAGCTTCAGGCCCAGCTGGCTCCAAATATATGTCTGAGCCATGTGCTGGCTACTTTCTCAAGTCTGCCCTCTGCAGGGATGTTTTCAGTCTGAACTGGAGGTTGAGGTCGGTGTTTCCAAGTTAGCTCTTGGTCATACATAGATGTGTGGGAGACCATTACAGATAGAGATGAGAACAGAAAGAGCATAGGCCAAGAATCTGCTCTTCTTGTACTATACTGGGAGAATTCTAAATGCAAACTGGTTTTTGAGTTTCAAGTTCCTAAGGGGATGTGGGCTCTGAGTCCCATATAGGAGTGTACTGGATTAAACTGGGTCAGGGAAGAAGAAACCCAGAATGAATGGAGGATGGAACTCTGTCAGGTGGTCAACAACTTGCCCGCTAACAGGAGGAGAAATAAACCTTTTCAATGCATGCAAAGAAGCAAAGAGGAAAAGAAAGTGGAATTTTGTTCTGTGCATTTGCCAAGAGATTAGAAGAGAAGGTTGAGAGAGAAAAATGAAAAAATGAGCAAGTTAGCAAGTATATGTACAATTTTTGTTATGTTTATATATATATGCCAAGGTTCAATATTTTATGGAGAAGTGGTTATCTATATGTATTATTCTTAAACATTTAGAAACAAGGTACATGGGCTTCCATGTATACTCTTGTAGTCAGCCTCAAAACCTTAGGGGTGAGCCTGGTGGTTACAGTGGAAACTTCTGGTATGTCTCCCAGTAGGCTGTCTCATTATCAACTTATATTTTTCTCTTACTAGATTGTGAGATAATCTATTTTCTAATGACCAATTCATACCTGGCATACAATAGTTAATTAATAGATAGCACTGAATGAAAATAATAAACAAATACCACACAAAAGCACTCATTTCCTCCCTCTGCATCTGCAGACAGGAAGTGCCTTAGTTCTGAAGTAATTAGAATACTAAACATTTTATTTTTTTTTAATCTTAAAATTTAGATATTCTTACAATGATAAGCACTTTCTTGTCTACCAGACTAATTAGTAGATATAAGAACTTCTTTCAGCATGTTTTAAAATACCTTTATGTGGAGGAAGGAAGGTAGGAAGGAAGGAAGGAAGGTAGGTTGGTTGCCCAGTTGTTGGATATGTGTGTTTTCTGACTCAGATGTCAAATCAAGAATCTGTTGACTACACTTATTTGTTAGGGTCTGGCCTAGGTAAGATGGATGATGGATGATAGAACATATGAGGGCTGTCTGGAAAGTATCCACCTGTGTAATGTGAATAATAGATACATACACAGCTGGATACTCTACGGACAGCCCTGTAGTTAGGAATTTCTCAAAGGTCAGTTGTGTAGTAGATCCAAATCATGCCATATGTGACATGTCCTCTTCTTTCCTATAGTTCTAGTCTTTTGTTAATTCATCAGCAAAGATTTATAGAAAATCACTCTAAATAGATCTCCTTCCAGAGTCATACATTTACCTCCTAAATGAAAATTGAGGGTTTTTATCATTTCCCCATTCAGCAACATTGTCACAAGAATTCTGGATCAGATGCATCATCTTTAAGTAAAAGTAAATATAAATAAAATACATATATTTTCCTAAGTTCAAGAATGTATTCTGTAAAAAGGTACATTCTGGAAATAATAGAACAATTTATGACTCTCTAATCTATTCAATTATAAATTTATTTTGTAGCAACCCCTATCAAACATCATTTATGTGTTTCTAATACCTACCAGTATTTTCCATTCTGACATCACCAACTCAATGCATCTAAAATGGAACTTACAACTTTCATGTGTTTGTTCAAAAATAGGTTTTGGCTTTGACTTCTGAAGTGTCCTCTATTGAATAACAACTCGTCCATATGAGTCTGGAATCGTCTGGCATCCACATTTGAAAGGAAGAAGTAAAATTGTCTGTGCTTGCAGATGAAATAATCTTATATATAGAAAACCCTAAATACTGGAGCAAAAAGCTGTTAGAACAAACAAATTCAGTAAAGTTGCAGGATACAAAACTAACACAAAAAATTAGTTGCACTGATATATGTACTAATAGCAAACTATCTAAAAAAATTAATCAAATGATTTTCTTATATCAGTGTAAACAAAAATAAAATACTTGTGAATAAGTTTAACCAAAGAAGTAAAATATCTTCACACTGAAAACTATAATAGATTGCTGAAAGATATTAAAGACACAAATAAATGGAAAGATCTCTTATGCTCATGATTCAGAAGAATTAGTATTGTTAAACATGTGTATTCTACATAAAGTGATCTATGGATTTGATGCAATCTCCACCAAAATTGCAATGACATTTTTCACAAAAAAATAGAAAAAAATACCTAAAATTTATATGGTACCACAAAAGACTCAGAGTAGCCAAAGCGATCTTGAACTAGAATAACAAAGCTGAAGGCATCATAGTTTCTGAATTTAAATTATGTTACAAAATTTAAATAATGAAAACAGCATGGTGTGAGCATAAAAAGAGATACAGGGATCAATGAAACAGAATAGAAAGTCCAGAAATAAATTCATAGATTATGATCAACTGATTTGCACGCACGTGTAAAAAACAAATAAGGAGAAAGAACAGTCTCTTCAATAAGCTGAGTAAGGAAACCTGATGTCCACATGCAGAAGAATTAAACTAGACCCTGATCCCACACCATACACAAAGATAAACTTAAAATGGATTAAATACTTACATGTGAGACTAAAACTGTCTCACAGTTTTAGGTTTGGGAATGATTTTTTTGATATGATTCTGAAACACACAGGCTACAAAAACAAATATAGACTAATGGAATAACATGAAACCAAGAAAAGAAAAGGTTCTGCACAACTAAGGGAATCATATTCCAAACCATATGCCTTATGAACTACTTGTATCCAAAATAAATAATGACTTCAAACAACTTATTAGCAAGAAAACAAATAACTTGATTAATAAATGGACAAAGAATCTGAATAGGTATTTCTCAAAAGAAAAGATTTATATCACTAACTATCAGGGAAATGCAATTCAAAAATCACACGAAATATCTCCTGCATTAAAAATGTCTATTCCCAGAGAGACCTCTGGTAACTAGTATTGATGAGGAAGAGGAAATAAGGAAACAGCTGTATGCCATTGGTGAGAACGTAAATTGGTATAGTCATTATGGAAAACAGTATGGAGGCTCCACAAAGGTTAAAAATAGAATTGTCATATGACCCAGCCATTCTACTTCTGGATACACAGCCAAAGAAACTGGAATCGGTACCTCAAAGAGTCACCTGCACCCCCATGTTCATTGCATCATTAGTGATAATAACCAAGATATGGAATCAACCTAGGTATCCGTAGATGAGTGAATAAAACATTGTGACACATGTTCACACACACACCCATGCATGGAAATAGTGTTCGGCCTTAAAGAAAGAAGTCTCTGAAATATGTCTGAAATAAACCAGGCACAGAAAGACAAATATGCATAATCTCACTTGTATGTGGGGTTTACAGAAGTCAGGCTCACAAAAGGAAAGGACAGGATAGTGCTTTCCAGGGCTGGTGGCGGTTGAGAGAAACAGAGAGATGCCGCTCAAAGTATACAAAGCTGCAGTTACTCAGGATGAAAAAGTTCTGAAAAGAACAACCAACTAGGGCAGCACCTGTGGCCCAGTGGGTAGAGTGCTGGCCCCATAGATCAAGGGTGGTGGGTGTGAACTCAGCCCCAGCCAAACTGCAACCAAAAATAGCCAGGTGTTGTGGCAGGCACCTGTAGTCCCAGCTACTCTACCAGGGCTATAAAGTGAGACTCTGTCTCTTTAAAAAAAGCAAACAAACAAAATCAAAAACAAAAACCAACCAGAAAAAGACTCTGGACACCCCCCCTTTATTTATCATTCTCTCTGATTGTTTCTCTATCAAGTCATTCATCTGATTTCCTGTTGCTAGCTCAAGGCTAGAGCAGTGCACAACTTCAGCCATTCAAAGAGCATCTTAAGGAGTCTAGGCATCCATTCCAGTTACCATGTTAGATGGACAGTACATTCTAAAATAGTCTCAAAAATACAGCTGTGATACCGCCATCCCCAACCCCCTAAGGCATTACTTGCTTTTCATGCCTTCTAATCCTAACCAGCCAGACACTTATCTATTCTTATATCCTACCATGTTGTCATCTGGATCTCACCATCCATTTAAATTGCTCTTTTTCCACCATGACTTACATCTTTCTGTTTCTTCACCTTGACTGATGGGAAGACTTTCACTTGAAAAACTCTGGTTATACTTATTCCTTAAAATTGCACCTACTCTCTCCTATAAATCTCAGAATACGTGGTATGGCAGCATATTAACTTTTGTTTTATTAATAGAGTCAATATTTTCCAAATACTAGATAAGTATATACTGTGCATCAATACACACTAATTAGTACTCTTGGGGGTTAAAATAAGAAAAATGCAACTTAAAATTCTTTAAGAGAGGGATTTGTTTGGAACACAGGGAAGTTGCAAAGTCCTTTATAAACATATGCAATTTTGTTGTAATCATACACCATGGTAGTTTAAAAAAAAAAACAAAACAGTGGAATATTTTGTAGAATAAATAATAAAGAAGTTTTGTGCAAAGGTACTAAAGTGTCTCTAAGATCCCAATGGGAAGATTGCAGTTTAATTTAAAGAAAACTTGGATTCAAAGACAAAATCCACCATTCGGTCTCTCTTCCTATCATGTTCTCAGCATATACATGATGTTATCTACCATCAAATCTACCAAAGTACTTATTCCTCCTTCATGACAATGTCCCAGGATTACAGCTTCCCAGTTCAAAATAACATGACCACACTAAATTGGTATTTTTCATCCATCCCTGATATCCAGCTGTCTTGGTCCATTTGAGCTGCTATATCTAAATACCCTAGACAGGGAACCTTATAAACAACATAAATTTATTTCTCACTATTCTGGAAGTCCAAGATCAAGGTCTGGTGAGAGCCACTTTCTCATAGGTGGCACCTGCTCTGTTCTCATGTGGCTGTTCTCACGTGGCTGTCTAACCCTGGTCTCTTCCATAATGTTACTAATACCACATACAGGGATCCCCCTACATGCCCTAATCACCTCCAAAAGCCTCACCTCCTAACACCGTCACCTTGGAGGTTAGCCTTTCAAGATAGGAATACCAAGAAAACACATCCATTCAGTGTGGGAGGTAAATCAGTGGACTTCACAGAGGGGCGCGACCCTCCTCAGTCCTGACTTATCCAAGGAAAAGCACTTCAACCAGGCAATCCCTGGGGGCTCATCAAAACCACAGAAGATGGAAAAAGCCTGGAGGCCCCAGAGGCCAAACTAGACCTGTACCTTCAAGAGTCAACAGCTGGGAGGAGTTAAGCTCTTTGAACTTCTGATACGGAGTTAGATTAGAAAACCTGGCTTACTTCCCCTAGTTTCTCCCTCTCCGTTTCTAAAGAAGCCACAAGGGCTGTCTGTTCTGTTAGCAATCTCCTACCTCTACCCAACCTACCCCTCTCCAGTCTTCCTGGGGACTTGGGATTGTATCTTTTAACATTGTTGCATTTTGCAAATGTACCTTTGTTACAATAAAAACCTTCTGAAGAGGCCAGAGAGGGGCTGCATTTTCTGGGTCTTACTGCTCAGTCTGAGTCAATGTAAGCTTTCTCTGGCAATCTCAGACATTACGTTTTAAACTGGCATAAGTTATTTTCCCTCACCGTAGTTTTCCAAGTCAGCTTTCAAACCAGCTCTGGGTTTGCTCAACGACCCCCAGCAATTCGGAGCACAGTATAAGGAAAATATCTGAGGGTCCTATTTAGATATTTTCTGAGATCTTGGGTTGACAACCGTGAAGAAGAGTAGAACGCTCCCCAAAAAGGGAGTGCTCTGGGAACATGGTATCACAGGTGCCTACTCCTGGGGTTTGTAAAAATGTAGGGGACCAAATCTTTACTCGAGGAGCACAGAACAGAACAGATGGATGAGATACTTCTCTCTGAACACATTTAAAGCCATTTTCAAATCCAATAAGGTAGTTTCACCTAATTTTAGTGCCTTTCCTGCCTTTTTTGCATTAATTTGGGATTCTACATTTTTAAACATTCATATCAATTTCAATATGTTTGGGTGGTTACATTCAATGTGGATTTTGCAAAAATAGCAGTACTTATGTGGAGATGTAGGATCTCATTAGTCTTTAACATAATTTTCAAGTAATTGAGTTGTATCGGCATGCCTTAACCTCTTCCATCTAACTGTACTTCTTTCCCTGACTCTTTTGAACTATTCTCAGTTTAATGGGATTGCTCCAGTTATATTTTCCAAAGCCTTGTGAATGTCACTGTCCAGATACATGGAAAAGTTTGTTACCCACTTGAAATTCCCCTGACATTGCCTCACGCAGTTCTTCATTCGTTTTTCTGTTATACCTGGGGCTGTTTTATTTATCTGGCAGGGTCCTTTGCTGCCAAAAAGCTATTTAATACATTTGTTACTCTAATTACCACAGTATAGAGTGATTTCTCAGGGGAAGTTGGAGTGGGGAGCTGTCTAAGGGCCAAATCAGAAGAGGCATGTGCTATTGTGCAGAAATTCTCTAAGTAGTAATGTGTAACCTGCAGCCAGCAGGCAGCTGAGTGAACCCTGAGGTGGTCACAGGAGGAAAGGCATACTGTGAAAAGATCAGACAATCTAGGAAAATATAATAACAAATGAGTAATCTTTTTAGAATCATTTTAACATTCTTCATGTTTCAGAGAAAGAATGGGAAGGGTGGTATATGATGATAAAATCTGCCAAGCACGTCTCAGTTTCACTTTCTAAGTTCTTAAATAGTTCAGTAATATTCTTTTGTTGAAACAATTTACCATAATACTTTTACAGACAAATTCACTTTGGGGTAACTCAATCATTTCCTAGGACCCTGGCCTGTACTATCTCCTCCCTAGGCCGGTCTTACCAATTTTCATTTCTAGGCATTTATACTGAATGGTAATCTCTCCCACATAATTCCAAATTTCCATAATCCCTTAATATTTCCAGAGAATATGTAAACACCCTTTTCACAGAAAATGGGAGGCAATGATTTAAGTACCATTGGAGTATGCTGTATTTAACAAAAATGAAAATAAATGGAGATCCTTGAAAAGCTAAAATAATTTAAATTTCAAGGGTTGATATGCAGGTATAATATTTAAGGGAAAAGAATAATACAAATATTTCTTTTCTGGGTGAAACATCAAGTAAATAAGAGTTTTCCAGGAACTTTTATTGCTGCTACTGACAATGGATGAATTAATGTATAACTGCTCATGACTTTTAAGTGTCATATGTAGGCATCTTTCCTTTAGTGCTTATAAGTTTTTCTGTTTTTCTCTTTCGGTTCTATTATAAACTGAAATGTGTGCTGATAAACATTTTTGGGATAATTGCATTTTTTTTCTATCTTAGAACACTCTTATACTGATAAAATCATTTTTTAAAAATAGGAGAACCCAGGGTGGCTCTGCTCCTTCCAGATCTGTTCCTCCTTCCCTGTGTTTCTGCAACCTTGTCAGCATTTAATTTCATTTGTAACTAAAGCTATGATCTTGTTCTTTTCCTTAGTTGAATTATATACTATTTAAAACTGAAGAAGTTTTCTTTAAGATCAGCTGGAAGCTTTAGACCTAGTGGGAGAGTAAGATCTTGATGGATTATAGATTGCTGAAAACAACTCCTCTCGACTTTGAAGTCTGTGACCTATTCTGAGCGCTTTGGGCATTTCTATTTTCCTCTACCAAACTGCTTGACCTGTGACTGTAAACAAAATGTCAAAAATGCTTGTCATGTGTAACTTGCATCATGATATAAGCTGGTAAAATTAATTTCAAGTAACAATGAAAAAATTAAGTTTGAATTAAAATTATTCCCATTGGGCACCACTACTTAAAGGCCTCGTTCTGGCTCAGCTACACAGGTGATCACATAATAAGATACCTGTGTATAACGCTGAGCTTGCCTTCATAATGTCAATATCAATTACTCTTTCCTCTGTGTGGCTTTTGACATGGGGATATTTATTCTCCCTGCAAAAGTATTATACATTGAAGAGTATATATAAATCAATACAATTTCAGTACACAGAGATTTTCAAAGAAGAAAATAATACTATAAATACTATTATACTATTATATACTACTAGTATATAATATATATATAGTATATATAATTGTATAGTATATATAATAGTATATATAATACTATTATAAAATAATACTATCTAATTTCTTCAATGAATAAACTGGGGCTCAGGTAGACAAAAGAGGTCACTAGTCACCAAATATGACACAGCATTGTACTACATAGGGGTGGGTCATTCAACAGAAATAGCTTCTTTAATTTCTCACCCAATCCTCTTTCTACCATAAGTATCTGCTGTGTAAGTTAAGAGGATATGATATTGGTAGAAATGACAGAAATAACCCAGAGACAAATGTACCCTCAGTGGCTAGTCTTCCACCGCTTGGGGGTTTAGTGTGACCTCAGAGATATAATAATGAGAGTTGAAACGAAAAGTGCAAGATAATTGAACAGGGGGAAAAAATTACATTTTATCAGTTCAGTAATTCTAAGAAAAGGAGGAACTGCAATTTCCTTGAGATTCCTCAGGTTCTAGTAGTTTAAGAGGAAGCTCTAGTTCAGAATGTGTATTATAGTCCATAAACCACTTGTGAATTTATAAAATAAAAGTTTTAAAAAATAATCAGGTTCCTTTTAACATCTATTCAATTGGCAAACATTAAATAATTAACCTCTCATTGGTGAGTATTCTACATTAAAAATAGCCTACTTCACTGGCAAATGATTTAGCACACAAAATCAAAAAATATCTGAACCTAATGAATCAAATTCTTGGAAAGGATACTGAAAATAATTGCAAAAGAAGTAATATAATATGCACATTAAATTTTACTTTGCATGACTAATTATAGTCATGAAAAACAGCAATGGCTAAAATGCCTCAGAGCTTCTTAAATAAGTTTCTATTCATCTTCAAAAGAGAAAATAATGTAAATATTCAATATGGTAATTGTGAATTGGAAAAGCCGTGAACAATTCTTCTGGTATAATGGTAAGCTAAAAGGGCAGAATGAAAAATTATAATGATATTAAAACTTGTTTTCACGTTGAGCAAAGCTGGGAAAAATATTTACAAATGGAAACACTGATTTTAGGAATTGGGGATTACAAACGAATATTCTTTCCTCTCTGGCTGTCTCTTCAAATTTCCAACAATATCACCAATAAATGTAATCTAAGTCCTCTGACACATTCCCATATCAGAAGTTCAGTCCACTAGTTCAATCCACTTCTCAAAGTTTTCCTTTGGTCTTTTGAGAAATATCCATGGAGTCACCCAAGTGCTCTGCAAAGAAACCCCAGGGATTTTCCTTCCACTTTCTAGATGGCTTTGGATGTCTACCAAAGAATGAGGGAATGAATCATCCTTGACATTTCTGCAGAGAATCACCCTTTGCATGGCTGCTGTTGTCTGTGCCTTTCCAAAAAAAGATTATTTCTTTTAGAAACCAGCTCTTATAAGTTACAAAACTGCAAGATTCTCACTCAGTTCTCCATCTCCTCAGGCAGAGAGACCCTCTGGATTCTGTGTAGACATTTGAAAAGCTTTAGAAAACAGTCAAGGGAATTCTGTCCTCTGGAGTCCTCCATTCTGCCTCCAGATCCTGGTCTATGGAATCTCCTCCCCCATTGTATTCTTCCCATCTCCACTACAAGCTACATAGTGGGCAGGGACCAGCACATTTTTATTCACTATCTCTAGAGTATGTGGCAGAGTCAGGAATTCGACAGTTGTTGCATGAATGAACGAATTGAATGAATGAATTGCAAACAGATTACTGAGCCCGCCAGTTCACCAGGATATCCATCATAACAAGGTGTAATTAATGAATCAAGTCTCCACCAGATCCAGGGCTGTACATTCCCATGTTGTGTGGATGACACCCAATGTGTAAACTATACCCAGCCTGACTATTTAGGCCCATTTCTCTTACCTTACCTTACCTTACCTTTCTTGACGGACTCTCATTTTGGCATTATAGCTCACAGAAACCTCAAACTCTTGGGCTCAAGCAATCCTCTTGTCTGAGATTTTCATTTTTAGTAGAGACAGGATCCTATTTTTGCCCAGGCTGGTCTCGAACTCATGAGCTCAAGCAATCCACCCATTTCCACTTCCAGAGTGCTAGGATTACAGGCACGAGCCACTGCGCCCAGCCTTAAACCACTTTTCTAATCAGACCTGATAACTCAGTCCACAAAGCTCTGAAATGCCCCCAATCCTTCTTTCTGCTTTTCCTTTTCTTAAGAGGCTTGAGTTTCATTGACCCACTGTTACTGAGCCTCATGTTCTTTTCCCCTACCACAGAGAAACCCTCTTAGGTCCTCCTCCTGCCAGGCTTGCTCTGTCACATCTGTGCTTTGTCACATGCAGTTTATTCTTCATGTAGAAGATCCTCATCTAGCACCCGGAACATAGTAGATATTCAGTACAACTTTTTAAATAAGTCAACTATTCATCTGTGGAGAGTTTTGTTTTGAAAGAAAAAGTATAATCCCTTTCTTACATTTAAGTTACTTTAATGAAAAATAGGAGCTTTCATTTTCTGCTGCAAAAATGTTTCTATATCTTAATTCATGAGAAAAATATAAAGTATATTTTCTGGTTGTCTTTCCCTTATTTTTGGAAAGATAAATAGTTTCAGAAGGAAAAAAAGAGTTAAAATATTTTATGTAAAACACAACCTGTTTTATCTTAATAATTATCATTCATCTATATAGTCCTTCCATGTTTTATTTTGCATTAAAAACACCCTTGCAAATGCACTATTCCATTTGATCCTCCGTTTTTTTTATTCATTTATTCATTCATTTAACAAAAGAGTATTATCGAACACTTAATAAATGCCGGGCACTCTGATAGCAACTGGGGATTTAAAAGGGATTGCAGATGTATCCAAGGCAGAAGCAAAGATAGTAAATATGTAAAACTACATAAAGAAATGCCATCATAGTTGTATAATGGCTGCAGAAGAAAAGTTCAGGATTTGATGATATTTTGAAACATTAAAAACGGTGTTACGATGTAAATACTCTTTCAACTGAATCATAAATCATGGGAAGGAGGCATCTAGGTGAATAGTATGAATGAAGTGACCTAAGCCTTAGAAATGGAGCATATAATGCTCCAGAAATTGAAATAAGATTGGTCAGTGTGAGAATAAAATGGAAGAGGAACATGAGTGGAACATGGTGAAGGACAGTTTATGACTAGAAATGATATTGGAGAGAAAAACAGGCTGCATAGCTGGGTGTTGTGGTGGGCGCCTGTAGTCCCAGCTACTAGGGAGGCTGAGGCAAGAGAATTACCTAAGCCCAACAGCTGGAAGTTGCTGTGAGCTGTGATGCTACAGCACTCTACCGAGGGTGACAAAATGAATCTCTGTCTCTAAAAAAAAAAAAAAAAGGCTGCAGGTTACTCAGAGCCACGTTTACTCTTTTAAGATTGATTACAAAGCAATGAACCTAACAGACATACACACAATACTCTATCCTCACAGCAGACACAGAATAAACATTCCTCTCAAGTATTCATGGGGAATTTCTAGAAGAGATGGCATGTTAAGCCATGAAAAAAAGTCTTAAATTAAAAAAGATTGACATCATAACCATTTTTTTTCCAATCATAATGAAATGAATCTTGAAATCAATAGCAGAGGGAAATATGGGAAGTTCACAGCGATGTGAAAATTAAACACTACATCATTGAATAACTACCTATTGGATCAAAGAAGAAATCAAAAAGGAAATCATAAAATATCTTGAGGCAAAGAAAACAAACACCATAGAAAGACTTAGTTTTAAAAACCATAGTTTTAAAAATTCAGAATGCAACAACAACAGTATCCAGTGGAGTTGAGAGTGATAAAAACCCTACATTAAAAAAGAAGGCAAAATAGTGAGGCAATCATCAAAATTTGAATAAAATATATGGTAGTATATCAATGTTAATTTCCTGATTCTGGTATTGCAGTTATGTATTGGGGAAAACATATATAGGAGTAATGGATGGTAATGGGGTATCTTATCCATAACACATTATTAAACATTTCAAAAAAATAATAGACTAAAGAAAATGTGGTAAAATATTATAACACATTAGGGGAATCTAAGATTTATTTAGAAATTATTTGTACCATTTCTTCTAACTTTCCTGTAAGTCTGAACTTATTTTGAAATAAAAAAGGTCTCTAAAATAAATAAATAAATAAATAAATGAAAAACAGCTCAAATAAACAGCCTAACTTTATAATTCAAGAACAGAAAGAGAAAGAGAGAGAGAGAGAGATGGGGAAAAAGAGAAGAGAAACCAAGCCCCCATGTAAATGAAAGGAAAAAACAACAAACATTAACAGAATGAAACAAAATACAATACAGAAAAACAATGGAAAAAAATTAATGAAACTAAGAGTTGATCTTTACACCTGATATTAGCCAAAAGGCAAGAAATGATGACTGATTTGAAGGGAATACAGTTACCTAATGGGTATAATGAGAAAGTATATGCACACCTCCTGAATGAAAGGCTCATCTACAACTTGGACTTTACCTAACAAATACAGATGGTGTCATCTGTACTCTCACATTAATTGAAAACACGAAAAAGAAGAGAATAACCCCTTGTGACCTTTAAACTAAAAAGAAAATACAAATAAAATTGACAAGCCTTTAGCTCAACTAAGAAAAAAAAATGATTAAAAGGTGGAAATAAACAAAATCAGAAATAAGAGGAGAGACATTAAAACTAATACCACAGGAATAAAAAGGATTATAAGAGGCTATTATGAAAAATAATACATCAACAAACTGGATAAGCTTGAAAAAATGGATAGATTACTAGAAACCAATAACTTATGAGACAAAGTTATGAAGAACAGAAAGTTTGAACAGGCTAATAACAAACAGGGAATTGAAACAGTAATCAAAACTTCTCAACAAAGAGAGGTTCAAGACAAGATGGCTTCATTGGTGAATTATACCAATCATTGAAAGGAGAATTAATACCAATCCTTTTCAAACTCTTTCCAAGAATCAAAGAACAGGTAACATTTCCAAACATAGTCTATGAATCTAATATATCCTGATACCAAAGCCAGACACTAGAACAAAATAAATAGGCCCAATCCCTAATGGATATTGATGAAAAACTCTTAACAAAACACTAGCAAACAAATTCAACAACACATTAAAAGGATCATAGACCATATGGAAGTTGGATTTATCCCTGAGTTGCAATGATGGTTCAACACATGAAAATTGATTAACATGGTATACCACATTAAAGAGAATAAAGAAGAAAAATCATACCATTGTTTCAGTAGATGCAAAAATGGGCATTTGATAGAATTTAATAACCTTTCATGATTTAAAAAAAAAAAAAACACTCAAAATTAGAATTGAAGAAAATTACATCACGAAAATGAGGACCATACACAAGAAGCCCGTAGCTAACTCACACCCAGTTTTGAAAAAATCAGTTTTATCTCTAAAAGTAGAAATAAGGCACTGATGACAACTCTTGGCATTTCTATTCAGTATCGTTCTGCAAGTCCAAACCCACTCGATTAGACAGATAATCTTAAAGAAATAAAAAGCATCCAAATCCAAAATGAGAAAGTAAAATTGTCCCTGTTTACAGATAATATGATCTTACCTATAGAAAACCCTAAAGACTCAAAAAAAAGAGTTAGAACTAATGAATAAACTCGGTAAAGTTGCAGGATACAAACTCAATGTACAAAAATCTGTTGTGTTTCTATACACTGATAAACTATCTGAACTCAAAATCAGGAAAATAATACCATTTAAAAAAACATGAAAATACACAAAATTCCAAGAAATAAATTTGAATAAAGAATACATCCCAGGCAACAGAGACAAAAAAAACAAAAAACCATAACTTTTTTTGTGTGTTTCAAAGATGTGGTATCCAATGTTTTAACTAATAGCAATATTCAAATAAAAAGGCACAAATATATTAAAATATTTTAGCTCAGGAAGAATACTTAAACTTCTACCAGACAAAATGTAGATTTCCCTGGAAAGTTGAAGGTCATTTGTTGGCCTAATAAGTTCAAGAGGTGATCTCACTTCACAAATCTCAAGAGAAAGAAATCAACTGGAGCCAGGGTGGAAAGCATTCACGCAAGCCAAATTTTCCTCAGATAGGAATCCTGAGCTGACCTGTTAGAGAAAATTCATGCTTTCAATTTCTTTGCGACACCTTCCTTCTAGAATGAATTTGTTAAGAGTGTGGCTGTCATGCTTTCTAAATTCCTGTAGTTACCAGGACTTCTAACAAGATAGATAATATTTCCTGTCTCTGGCATAATAAAAAATCTTAATCATATAAGGGACACCATTTATTGTACACATATAGAAGGAGAAACAGGAAAACATTTGATTTGAATTTAAGATGACCTGTAATTATACAAATGAATCTGCCACCTTAACATTCTAATATTTAGTCATTATAATTTAGATTTTTATCTTTATAGCTAATTAGATAGTATGTTTTTCTATGTTTTAGTATACTATTTAAAATAAATTTGTAAAACAACCACATACATTCTTCTGATAGTCAACACACTTTGGTCAAAAAGTAGAGAAATTTATTTATTCATGCCACGACTGATTTTATGAGGACATTTATATAAGGTTGCACACTACCCCAGATAATTCAACAAAAATAATATACTGTTACCTAAGAAAACAAAACTCCAGTAATTAAAGTGAGAGAAAGAACATTGATATAAAAGCCTTTAAGGTCCTATGTAATCATCTATAGCTGTTAATTTGACTCTGACATCCCTGCAAACTAAAAAAAAAAAAAAAAGAGAGAACTGGAAAATATGATCAGTTACCAAAAAAAAAAAAAAAAGAAGAATACATATAAATGCCCAACAGTTATATATAAAAAAGTTCAAGGTCATGAATTTACAGGGTGCAAATCAAACCACAACATATTGCCTAATACCTGGCAGGATAGCTATTAAACACACACATGTATCACACATACACACATCACACACGGTGACACACAATGTTGATATGAAAGTATAGAAATTGGAACGCTTGAATACTGTTGTTGGGAATGAAAGATGGTACAACTGCTATGGAAAACAGGATGGAGTTTCCTCAAAAAATTCAAAATAGAACTACCATATAATTCAGCAATTCCACTTCTGGGCATTAATCCAAAAGAATGGATACCAGACTCTCTAAGAGTTTTTAGTACTTCTAAGTTGATTGTGGCATTATTCATAATAATCATGGTGCATAAACCCTTAAACATTCACTAACAGAGGAATGGATATAGAAAATATGGCACGCATATAAAACAAAATACTATTTAGCCATTAAAAAATTGCAGTATGCAACAACAGAAATTAACCTTTGAGGAAATTATGTAAGTGAAATAAGCCAGTCATATAAAGACAGATATTCCATGATTCCGTCTATATGAGATATCTAAAATACTCACATTTATAGAATCAATGAGTGGGATGGTGGATGCCGGTACCTAAAATAGGGAGAAATGGGAAGTTGTTAATCAACTATTTTTCAGTCAAGCAAGACAAGTAAACTTAGATAATTCTGTTAAACATTGAGTCTATAGTCAATAGTCATGCATTGTACACTCAAAAAATTTGTTAAGAGTGTGGATTTCACTTTCTGTGTTACTATGGTTGAATTCTTTAAACAATGGTTATATTTAAGACTTATTAAAGCTTAGAATATATTTGAAGGTTGGAGTTAGCAAAAAGGAGTCAGAGTTTGTGTACGTGAAGGTTGAGGTACACACACTCAGAAGAAGAAAAGGATTTGTTTTTGTTGTTGTTGTTTGTTTCCTAAGGGTTTTTGTTTTGTTTGTTTTATTTTTTTGTCAAAAGAAGTCTAGATAGCTGAACATCATAGTGGACTCTGAGAGTAATAGCCACTGGATTGTAAAAATTACTCTGACTTTAAGACATGTCAAAACAATTCCATCATTTTAGAAAGAAATTCTAGCACATATGTCAGTGTCAGCTGTGTGACAGTAAAGAACCCACTTTGAGTGCAAGTGGGTTTAAATGGCTCTTGCTGCCCTCTTAACTCTCCTTTTCTTAAGAGTTGTTGTTAGAAAAGATCAACATATGGTATATTTGGCAGTGAAACATCATTAGTGAAAAACACCCACAACTGCAGAAAGTTGGAAGAATTTTAAAAATTACAAAGAAACTTAAGGCTTGACAGTACATGTGGTTTGGTGATATTATTTTTCTATTCCAAAAGGGATATTAAGTTGGTTATTTCAACAGCATTTATTTTTCTATTACTGTAATGATGGAGCACAATTTTTATTTAGAGATTTGTCCTAATTAAATGTAATACCTTTCTCTGGGCACAGTGATTGTTTCAGGGGTGAACCCACGACATACAATCATCAAATCAGATTTGCTGGCACTCTCTAGAGTCTTTGTTCACGACATTTCTAGTTTGAAGATGTAAGATTAGAGTTTCTCTAACCATCTTTTCATAATACA
Source organism: Loris lydekkerianus (assembly GCA_963574355.1). Lineage (NCBI taxonomy): Eukaryota > Metazoa > Chordata > Mammalia > Primates > Lorisidae > Loris > Loris lydekkerianus. Next base: position 6,222 of record CAUYPK010092415.1, on the reverse strand, counting down.
AAGAGAATAGAATAAACATGAAAAATAGTAAATGAGAGACTGAATCTGAAGATGCTATAAGAACCCTTGACCAAGTTACCTTGTGCACTTGAACTAGTCTGTTCCAGGAGCCAGTAATTTTTTTTTTTTTTTTCTATTTACTTATGCTTTGTTATTGCTATTGGTATACTCATATTTTTTTTGTTACTAGTGACCAAAAAAGTCATGACTGATGGGGTCCCTGATGGTAGATTGTGTCATATTCAACGATTCATATCCAAACTGCTAATGGGGATATGTTTAAATCATCTATCCAATAAATATTTTTGGAACTCCTTCTTTCTTACGGGGAGTGAGCTTAGAGAAAGTCGTACCCAGATTTAGACTTTCATGAAGCCCTCATTTATCTGGAATAGGAAATTCTGTAGATAATTGCAATGCAAGGCAATCATAGGACACATAGTAGACTCCATGAGAGCAAGGAGGTGGGGCAATTAATTAAGACTATTGGCACCGAAGGCCTCTCAGGGAACTGATATCTTAACTCTACTTCTGGGGGCAAAAATCAAGTCTTGAGTTGGGCACTGCCTGAGAGTTTGTGTCATCATTTTGGCACCCAGGACACGAGCTCCTTGACCCTCCCATGGAACTATATTCTTCTGCCTGGAGATCTCAGGTGCCCAAGATTGCTCCATTCCTGATTTCTGTGCTCAGTATGCTGTTCAATGTTCAACCCCACAGTCTGATCTTCTAAAAGCTGCTTTGTCACATCCTCACAGACAGTCCTTTCTCCTGGGACTGCATTTCATCCCAGATCATTCCCTCTCCCAATTTTTAGCAATTTCCTTTAAGACACTCTTTTCCTCTGTCCCAGTTCCACTGATCCATCTCCCCTTTCCCTGGGTATAGGTGTTGCAGCCCTGCATAAGTTTGCAGAGATGCTGAGGCCAGCTTGGGGCACCCTTGGGGACTCCTTGGAGATTTTAAAAGTTTCTCTTAATTAAAGTGGTATTTTAAACAAGTGAGCAAACTGATGCTTTTAGAAAGACGTTTAGGCTCAAAGAGAATTAAAACCAAATGTTTGGAAATGCTCTCAGTATTATGAAATTTTGTTCTTCTAAACAATACATGTTTTCTGCTAAACCTTTGTGTATATACATATTACAGTAAAAAAGATAAGAAAATGTAAAATAAACTTAGAAAAATAACTTCCTTTTAACAAGTATTTCTAAAATTCCCTTGGGTTTTAAAACCATTGTTTGATATCATAGTAAACTAAAAATTATTAAGTTCATTCCACTCCCTATTATGTAATTAGAGAACATATTTGGCCATCATGAGTTTAGACACTGTATATACACACAAACACACACACATACATAAATATGCATACACATACATGTCTTGTTGGGTATATTATTAAAATTAAAATTGAACAAGAAAGAGAAAGACACTAAAATTGGAATCAGATCTTTAAATATCTCTAATATACATTTAAAACATTTAAAAAATAAACAATCAACCACATTTGTGCTTATTCCACATATTACTTATATAAGTGGCATTACATAATTACCTAAAGATATTTATTAAATTACATTAATACTTTAGTGGGACCAAAATTTTACAGAGTTAATAAAAATAACATTTTAAAGACTATTTCATATTATCCCTTATTTTATTCCATTTCTGATTATGCTTTATACTGCATTTATATTATAGTATATAACCATGTATGTATATATTCTTATCATATAAAAAATATGTTTTGGCTACCACTTAAAAAATATCTTGCTGTTTGGTGTGTGATTAAAAAGCAAAAGAGGGTAACACCTTTTGCTCAGTGGGTAGAACGCCGGCCACCTACACCCAGGCTGGGGGGGTTCGAACCTGGCCCAGGTAAGCTAAAACAATGACAAATACAACAAAAAAATAGTCAGTTGTTGTGGAGGGTACCTGTAGTCCCAGCTACTTGGGTGGCTGAGGCAAAAGAATCACTTAGGCCCAGGAGTTTGAGGTTGCTGTGAGCTGTGATGCCATAGCACTTTACCAAGGGCAACAGCTTGAAACTCTGTCTAAAAATAATAATAATAAAAATAAAGAAAAATAACAAATAAAAAGCAAAAGATTGGAACCAGGTTATACATGGCATGAGGATAAAAATCCGTATTTTATGTTTATTTATTATTGTTTTATCTTTAAAGATTTGCAATATATGTGGCCCAGAAACCCCTAATAAATATTTGTTAACTGAATGAATAAATAGATTATATGATGTCTAAATTTGTGATGGTCAAATACGTTCTCTATTGACATAATAGGGAGTGGAATGAACTTAATGATTTATCAATGATTGTTTTTTTGTTTTTGTTTTTTTTTTTGAGACAGAGCCTCAAGCTGTCACACTAGGTAGAATGCTGTGTTATCACAGCTCACAGCAACCTCCAGCTCCTGGGCTCAGGTGATTCTCCTGCCTCTGCCTCCCAAGTAGCTGGGACTATAGGTGCCTGCTACAACGCCTGGCTATTTTTTGGTTGCAGCCATCATTGTTGTTTGGCAGGTCCCCAGGCTGAATTCGAACCTGCCAGCTCAGGTGTATGTGGCTGGCGCCTTAGCCGCTTAAGCCACAGGCTCGGAGCCAATGATTTAAAACCCAATGGAGTTTTAGAAATATTTGTTAAAAGGAATACAATTCTTTATTCATTCTACCATTATTTTCTAGGTAGAATTATATTAATTACATGACATATAGTTTATATCACAACAAAACATTATGTGAGAGTAATGTTATCTGCAAATATTATTATTAGTTGTCTTCATTGAACTGGGCACAGTGGCTCACATCTGTAATTCCAGCAACTCAGGGGGGTTGAGGTCAGAGGATCACTTGACTCAGAGGCTTCAGTGAGCTCTAATCATGGTACTGCACTCCAACCCAGGCAATGAGAATTTGTCTTTAAAAAAAAAAAAAGTTACTATCCATCTAGTATTTCAAAGCTTAATATTTTGTGTTATATTATTTGTTTGTTTTTAACATCTATGTTTCCCTGTAGATGCTTATCTTTTGCTTTTAGGATTTTAGGCACTGAAAAAAAATGTGGAAGAATAAAGAAATGAACAAATAAATAAGCACTAGTATGCATACAGTTCCTCTAGGGCAAAGGATCACTTCCTAAGAAGCATCCTTGTTGTCCATGACAAAAGCCTAGAATTGCGAATCCTCTGCTGCATTTTAGCTGTGCACAACTGTTAGATTTCCTCCGTATCTTTGTATCTGGCTATGTAGAGGTTCGTATCCGGAACACTGAGCAGTTTTCAGGAACTTCACTGTGTTTTGTTGGAGGGAAGAAAGAATTTGTGATCTAGTTAAAAACCAACTTTTGTAACATATGCTTAACTGCAGTGCTTCAGAATTTCAGTCAGGGACTATTGGGAGTAGATGTAACAGATTCTTCCAGAATTCAGGGGACAAACAAGGCTGAGGTACTTGAATCTGTCTGGTAATGGACAATACTTAACCGAGATATATGGAGCACTTTTTATTTATTTGCATTGGCTCAGGCAAATGCACAATTCAAGGCTAGTTTTTAATGTGAAACATTAAATTAAAAGCTTCCCGTGGGGACATTAAATGTATGTGTAAGAGAATAGTAACTCTTAGATCTTTTATGATGATTCTGCCTGTTTTTAAATCGTTTTAAATGTGTCGGAATTGTGTACGACATTTTCTAATCATCACGCAGCTCAGACAGGGATTTACTAACAAACTGTCTTAGTAAATTTAAAACAAAAACATAAGATCTGTTAGTTATGAGGAATTAGCAATGTAAATCATTTTAACATAATTGAAGTTTGACTTTAGTAATTTTTTTTATATTGGGCATTGTGAGGAATAAATCCTTCAATGCATTTCTTAAAGGGTTTCACATTTGGAATCAGTTTGCTGAGTGGAAGGAGATATTCACTTTCCCTTCCATAGCACAGATAAAACATTTTCCCTAAACGTTCCTACCCTCCTGTTCCACCTGTTATTCCTCTCTAAGGATAAAGAGAATCACTCCATTAGTAACTGCAGACAGTGGCTCACCTTTATGGGAAAAGAAAACCTCAAATCACCCCCAATGGAGGGAATTTAGTGTACAGCTATGCTGTTCCTCTCTCTGACCACTAGGGGCAGAGACCTTGGACTTTATCTTTTGCATTCGCATTCCAAATGTTACAAAACTTTGTGTGCACGCGCACCTCTGTGTGTGTGTGTGTGTGTGTGAGAGAGAGAGAGAGAGAGAGAGAGAGAGAATGAGAATGAATTGTTGGAGTGTTCAGCTGACAAAAGTAGAACAAATATCAAAATAACCAATGTTGATTGTAATTAGAAGCTAAGTCTTCCAGTCTTCCAAGTTCAGCCTTTATGGAAATAAAGCCAAAAGCAAATATGTAGAGACTCAGATGAATATATTCTTTGTCCATTTTAATTGTTATCTACTTCAGGAGGAAAACACGAGAATGTCATTTATGGGCTGCATCCAACCCCATCTGGTTTTCTTAACTTTACCCACACAAATTCTGTTCTGCAACTAAAACCAAATTACTTGCACTGTTCAAATGTTCCAACTTGCATATTCTTGTTCTTTTGCAGAGATTGGCATCCCATTCTCCTTTCTGTTGACTTGGAAATGACTGTTTGCCTTTCAGAACTTTATCCATATTTGCTCTCAGTCTAAGACATGAGTTCAGATCTGGTGGCCCAGTTTTTTTTTTCTTTTTTTCTTGAAGCAGAGAATGTCATACAACTCTGATCCCAGATTAATATAAGAAAACTGTAGTAAACAACTGTAAACTACATTCCAAAGGCCAACTCTGACTCACTCCTTGTTCTCGTAAATGAGGTTTTATTGGAACATCACCAGGGCCATTCACGTAGGAATTAACTCTGACCGTTGTCACAGTATAATAGCAGAGTTGAATAGTTGTAAGAGATAACATAATATGTGTACAAAGCCTATAATATTTACTATCTTTATAGAAAATAGCACTTTACAGAAAATATTTGCCAATCTCTGCTTAAGACCACAATTGCCTGAAATCAAATAGCACGTGGTTCATTTTTATAGAAGCAGCGTTTCCTAGCTTACCACAAGTTCCTCTTATGGTACTTCCAAGTACAACACTCACTCATTCCTGGCTACTATGGGCATTTGAACATACAAAATCCTTCACAAAGAAGATTGACTGCAATCTAGGATAGGCATTTTCTCTGGGTTCCCATGACAACTTGGACATACCTGTATCAGGAACCTAGTAAATAGACTTGCTATCACTTCTCTTACCCTTTGTGGGAGGTAAAAAGTTTGACTTCTCAGTGGGAAGTTCTGCCTCTATCCTGGAGTATCCAGGGGGAATGTTTGCAAGGAGCAATCCCTGGGGGTTCTTCAAATCCACAGAAGATGAAAAGCACCTCAGGATTGGGACAAACGATTAGGGCTAGGCCCCTTAGAGAGTTAATGAAGAGAGAGATTAAACTCTTTGAAAATGTACATAGATTAGCAAACCTGGTTTACATCCCCTTCATGAATAGAACTAGCCTCTCCTCCCCTTTTATTTAAATACATCATTAGCTGTTTACCAAAGCCCTACCACTTACACAGTCTTCCTTCTCTCTCTCTCTTTCTCTCACTCTCTCTCCCCTGCCCTCTCTCTCTCCAGTCTTCCTGAGGACTTGGGATTCCTTCAACCCTATCTTTTGCATGCACCTTTTTCAGAAATCAATAAAAGCCTTCTGAAGAGGCCAGAGGGAAGCTGCATTTTCTCCATTTACCCAGCCTGAGCAAATATAAGCCTTCTCCAGGCACCTTCAGACTTTGTATTTTCAGCCTTGTTTTTCCCAACCAAACCCCCCGACACCCCCTCATTAGAAGGTGAACTCTTTAACAGGTGGAAACACAAATCAATCCTTTTTAAATAATCAGAACATAGCCCACTGCTGACAGGTCATGGACACTAACTTAGTAATTGTGAAAATAGAATCACTACTAATTCAACTGAGGTAACTCATGAGGAAACAGTGTGTAAGAGAAAAAAAATGCAGCAGTTTCATTTTGCTTTTCAAGAACTAAAACCCAAAGAGGTTAAATTAGCATTTCCGAAAGCACATTCCTCATGACCCACCCAACAATAAAAGATTTCTGATCTTTTTTTTTTTTTTTTTTTTTTTTTTTTTTTTTTTCAAGTTTTTTGTTCATTTTT